>BPLR01016209.1:0-231085 GCA_021605095.1 Caerostris extrusa | reverse complement strand
ACTGTACTGAAGGTTTAAAAGAAATTGGAGGACCATGGTCACCCAGAGGAATGCGCCAAATATCTTCAAGAAAGCATTGGGACCACTCTAATTCATGCCAAGATGATGAATCTCTTGACAAATCGACATTTTATTTCTAAGATTTACTTAAATTTTAAGAATTAAGAATTTTCTATTTTCATAGAAAATAAACATATGCTGTAAACCAAACATAAAAAGAAAAAAAAAAAAAAGAAAAAGAAAAAATTAAACGTACACTTCTCTTTAGCAAATGTCCATATTCAATTCTCAATGCTTGATTTGATATTAGCGAGTTTTGCTTGATCCGTATTTAATCGTCCAAAATGCTTTTCTCCCTAGCGCGCATGCTCATAGAGAAGTGCGCATCTGTATCAATGTTCTTTAATGTTTCCTTGAGCATGCGCGCTAGGAGAAAAAACCGGAGGATTAAAAATATTTGTAAAAACTCTCTATATTTCTGAGATATTGTAATTATTTATTAAAAAGTAAGCAAAAACGTAAACAAATCATATAAATGTGCATCGTTTTTTGAAAAATTAAAACGGTTTTTTAAAGAACATTATTGGCCTCGAGGTGAGTTATTTAAGTTTAAATAATGGTTCATCTCTGTTATTGCATAGGAATATTCTTCTTCTTCATTGGCTCAACAAGCCATGGTGGGCCAAGGCCTCTGGTAAATTTCGAGACACGAGATGTTTTTCTTTTACGGAGTATGGTTGTTAGCCTTACGCTAAAAGTTCTATAGCATATTCGATCTGAATCTAAGGGGTAAGGCGGATTCAAAAGCTAAGCATCCATGGGCCGAAACCTGCTGGCCCATGATAATCAAATTGGCCATCACCCAATAGGAATATTAGAATATTATTTTTTATATTTATTAGAATATTATTTTATGAAGTTTTTAACACTTAGAAAGCTTCCATTTTTGCACATTTACTAAAGAAAATATTTTTTTTACTCCTTTTGGTTTTCTATTTATAGATGTTTTCATTTTAAATTCATATTTGAGTGTTTAAAAGTATAGGGAAGTTAGAAGAATATCTTTCTTATTGTTATATTATAAAAAAAAGTACAAAGGCATTAGAAAAGATTATGATTCTTTGAATTTTTTAACCATTACACAATAAATAATCTACAGTTCATTGAAGATGTAAACTATACCACTATTAAGGCTTAATTTTATTTAGATCTTTGAAAACTCAACGCAATTAAAACCAAATGTGACTTACTTCTTGTCTTCTAATAACAGCGTAATTACATAGGAAATTAAGTTTTTTTTTAATTCTTATAAATTACTAAGTTTTCTTTTTATGTTGTTTATAACGAGGTGTTTTGTTACGAGTTCTTTTTGTCAAAGAGCTGTCAAGCAATTTTCTATTTGTTTTATGCATTAATTAGTTTTGTCTTTATCGTGTTGAAATATTATTAATGGTTAGGCCAAGACATTGCTTGGAGCGGGAACCATTGTTCATTAAACAACACCAACAAAAACCAAAAAAAAAAAAATGCTTATTAAAAAAATTTCTATATATAACAATTCCTTTCTAAATATACAAATAATATTTCAAATATGAAGCCGATAGAACTTTTTTATGCAAGGTTTTTTAACCTTCAGCATTAATCAATTATTAGTAATAATTTGAAAAACCATTTCCCAATAACAAGAAAACAGCGTGTCTTCTTTTCCAGAATGATATTTAAATGCATAAAATAAAAAATCAAAAATAAATTGGTTGCGTTAAAAACAATTAAAAAAAAAAGGATATAATAATAGTACATGTATTTTTCTACTAGTCGTTTTATAATGGGCATGATGTTAAAAGTTTATCACTAAAACTTACTAATGCATCTTATTTTGAATAATAAATACGTTAAACTTTGTAATAGATCCTTACAAGCTGGTGACGGGGATTATAATGCCAAGATAAAAACAAAAGGCCGCCAAAAAGATTTATGAAATTCAATCAATCTTTACAAATTTGTGAAATGTGGACTATTAAATACCTAGATATAAAGAGGAGATCAATCCTTCAAAGAGTGCATGCATACAAAAAAAAAAAAATAAATTTAAATATATATATATATATATATTGTAATTTATCATTGTAAAGTATATGACAATATCGATTATTAAAAGCCTCGATATAAAACAAGAAGCCCTAAAATGCACACAATTCAAACTATTCTAACAAGCTAATGAAAATGTGGACTATTAAATGCCTAGATATAAAGAGGGGAAAGATCAATTTTCAAATAAGAGTGCATGCATACAAAAAAAAAAATAAATTTTTTAATATATGTATAATGCAGACAATTCAAACTATTCTAACAAGCTAATGAAAATGTGAACTATTAAATGCCTAGATATAAACAAGGAGATCAATCATTCTAAAAGTGCCGACATTGTAATCAATCCATATAAGCTAGTGAGTGACAATGTGAACTTTTCAATGACTAAGTTGGCCTTAAAATAAGTTTTCGCTGTTTCGTATTCTTCCCTTGCAAGAGAGGCTGTGGCAAAAGTGCCATAGATTCATTCTCCTGATGCATCTTCCCCATTCACACTCCTGCCCTTAAGTGATACGAGCGGCATCAACATCCTCAGCAATCGTAAACTTCAACGGGCGTTAAATCGACGACCCCGAAAAGAACCTACCCCGACTCCAGAGTTCGCTTTCAACACTTTTGGGCAAACTGCTTCGATACGCATTCAGACGTGTAAGGGGAAAAGAAAAAAAAAATAGAACAAAAAAGAAAAGGGTTCGAATCCGGTTTGATTTAAGCAAAGCTGTCAACGAACTTAACAAAAAAAAAAGGGTAAAATAAGAAGAGTAAAAAAAAAAATTTTCAAACTAAGAGGGGAGCAACGAGGTTAACCCCGAGGCATATGCAAATTTGGGGACATAAATTTGACTCAATGGTGACATTTTTACGTTCTGTCTCAAATGGCGGAGTTAATTTAGTGTGTTGCATTCCCTTAGTTGGTTACCTGCCACCAATAGGATGCTTGTTGCTATCGGGGCTTGCAAAAAACATTCAGACAGACGGGATACCTTTTTGAACCAGTTTTTTTTTTTTTTTTTCTTGCCGAGATGACGGAGAACCCAGAATTTTTATTTTATAGGTTGGAAAGAACTTGTAAATATCGCGGAACACGGGCCGTCGGCACAAAATCGGAAAGTGTTCTAAAAGTTTACACTCTTTTGATGATGATCGTTGAACTTTTCCATCTTCAAACAGTAAATATTTTAAAGGATCGTAAATTTGCGATTACTTAATTAAATTGTACATTTTAAGTTCTTTTAATTTGACCTTTTACTCTACAAAAACACTGTGAGGTAATAATATGTAGTTTATTGTCGCATATAAACTTTGAATGTGCACGTTATATGCATACTAAATTCATTAAAATAAAGAATCATGTTTGTTACTAGTCAATTCTTATGATCAAATAAAAACGAAGATGTTATTATAAAACAGAGTTTATGCAATTTGGATTACATCAACATAATTAGTTAGTTGATTGTAATAACTGTATTCAGTTATTGTAATACTTTATAAAGAATCGATAACAAAAAATAATCACGTTTATTACTAGTCAATTCTTATGATAAAATAAAAAAACGAAGATGTCATCATAAAACAGAGTTTATGCACTTTGGATTACATCAATATAACATAGTTAGTAGTTTGTAATTTGAATCAATTAGCAAGCTTTACAAAAGTATTCAGAAAAAAAAAAAAAAAAAACCCGAGAATTAAAGTCTTTAATACAAATAAAATAAAAAAGTTATATTAGTGTGATATTCTTTTTGCACCGAGTAATTGAAATGAGTGTCGCAATAAAAAGAAATTGTAAAATCTACAAACTTTTTTGTACATTAAATACATCAAAATATAAAATTTTATTGGTCTAAAACTTATAACTTTTATCTAACGTTATAACTAACCACACATTATTATAAAGTATGCAGTTTTAAGTTATGCATACTTTATAATAACTAACGTAATACTACGTAACTTTGTTATTATAATACTTACTATAACTAACGTTATTATAATACTTTATAATAACTAACGTTATTATAAAGTATGTATAACTTAAAAAAAGTTTAGTTATGACAAAAAAATACCATAGTAGTTAACGAATTATTTTACCTTGGCTTCTTTGCCGCAGAGGGGCCTGATGGCCCATTGGCTAACGCTCTGATCTTTGGAATCACAGGCTTTAGGTTCGGTGGCATGGATGCTTGTGAGTGGTTCGGAATCCACGTTAAACTCTAGGTCCCGGTCTAATTAGCCCAAAGTGTGCAAAAATGACCGTAGAGTGACTAAACAAAACAAACCAAATCTTACCTTAAGAGACTTAAAACTCCATGTAACATAAAGTTAAAGATAATAAATATTTGTAGTATAAAATTCTTTATTTTGACTAAAAGAAAATAAAGTTGCATTTTAGCCTCGTCATCCAATCACGATTTTTAAATTTAAAAATCTTTTTTCATGAATAAATGGTCATTCATCAAATAAAATTTTTTTAAACTATTAGTAACACAATAAGTTCTTTTAATTAATTTTATGAGGAACATTTTTTGAAGACAACGATAGTCAATTATTATTTTTTTCTCATATTTTAAAATCACAGGGATTCGAATTAAAATTTCGATTAAAATTTCCTTTGCAATTTAAAAATTGGCCGTATAAAATCCCTTAATTTGATTGCGAAAAAAAATTTGACATTTTCAGTTTAACCTCATCATTCAATGATTTTATTTAAAAATCTTTTTTTTTTCCAATGAAAAGACATCAATCAATAAAAAAAAAATTTTTTTGACAAAAGTCATGGGATAACTATGCAAATTTTCAGATGGCAGTAGCATCGCGTAGAACAGGTATAAATGCATGCTTTTTCGCAGACTTTCATTTTCTGTTCAATTATTCATTTTTGACGTGATGATGACCGCACGACGAGAATTAACAGACTTTGAAATTTTAGTTGGAGCTAGACGCATGGGTCATGCCATTTCGGAAATCGTTAGAACATTCCCAAATCCACTGTGTCAAGAGTGTGCCGAGAGTATGACATTTCAGGCATAACATCCCACCATGGACAGCGCAGTGGTCGACCGCCTTTCTCAAAGAGTCGTAAATTCTAACAGACAAGCAACACTGCGTCAAATAACCGCAGAAATCAATGTTGGACGTACAAGGGACTTGTCTGTTAGAACTGTGCGGAGAAATTTGGCTTTCTTGAGCTATTCCAGCAGAAGACCGACTCGAGTGCCTTTACTGACAGAACGACATCGCTTGCAGCGACTCTCGTGGGCACGTGAGCATATCGGTTGGTCCCTAGATGAATGGAAAATCGTGGCCTGGTCAATGAGTCACGATTTCAGTTGGTAAAAATGATGGTAGGGTTCGAGTGTGGCGCAGACCCCACGAAGCCATGGACCCAAACTGTCAGCAAGGCACTTTTAATGGTGTGGGCTGTTTTTCATGGCATGAACTTGGTGTCCTCTGGTGCGACTGGACAGAACATTGACTGGAAATGCTTATGTTCGGCATGAGATCACTTGCAGCCATTCATGGACTTCATGTACCCAAACAACGATGGGATTTTTATGGATGACAATGCGCCATGTCACCGGGCCACAACTGTTCGCGAAAGAACTTCTGCAATTCCAACGAATGATCTGGCCACCTAGATCGCCCGACATGAATCCCATCGAGCATTTATGGGACATCATCGAAACCATCAACGTTTCACAATTATGGACGTCTATCGAGACAGCATGGCGCAATATTCCTGCAGAAGACTTCCAACGACTTGTTGAGTCCATGCCACGTCGAGTTGCTGCACTTCGCCGGGCGAAAGGGCCGACACGATATTAAGATATCCCAAACTTCAATAACATAATATGTTCAATTTTTTTCTGGTTTGGTTTGCTTTGTCAATAATTGTTTGTATTTGGGCTAATTAGACCGGGACCTTCAGCTTAACAGCGTGAATTCCGAACCTCTCAAAACACCCATGCCACCGCCAGGAATCAAACAAAAATCTGTGGTACCAATTTTTGGCAAAATTTGGCCATCAGGCCACAATTAATTTTATAAAGAAAAATTTTTGAAAACAATGATAGTCAATTAATTATTTTTTTGTGTGTGTGCGTGTGTGGCTAATCCTCAAGCGCGGGACGGACATACCATGAGTAAATTTACTATCTGTAGACTCCGTGAATGAAGTTTGACGACTGAGACCTTTTTTCGCCACTTCCCATAATATCACTCTAACACTCGGCCATTTAGGACCAATTATGTCATCATTTAAAATGGCAAGGATTCAAATTCTTAATAATTTCCTTTCCATTTTTTTTTTTATTTTTTAAGATTGGCAATTTTTCTCTTGGTAAGAAATAAAAACAGGATTTCTTGTAAAAAGTTTCCTAAAGTAAACTTTTTGCATGATGAAATGAAAGAAACAAACATTGAACAAAAATAATACATTTAAAAATGCTTATTCCAAAAAAGTACTTTTTTTCCTCAATTTCCTCAATTAATCAAAGAATCGAAAGCTACTATGCCTTTTCATTCTTAAAACATTTTTTTTTTTTATTTCTCTAAGAAATAAATAAAAAACTTAACATTGAAAACTCCATAAAAAAGCATTGGCCGTTTTTGAAAAAAAAAAAAATCAAAACAAAACCGCCTAATTAAAATTATCCAATAGGCATATAAGAAAGGCAGAGAAAGAAAAAAAAATCGCCAAAACAAGTTTAAATTTAGTGGCGTATCCCCTAATCGAATAAGCACGCCCCGAAAATAACACGCCACCATGCAGCGGTGCAGAAAAGAAAATCGGGGGCCAACAATCCATCTTGGAACCAGCGTCGGAGTTTCCTTTTGACGTAAAAGAGGAAGCAGGTGTTGCACTTGCATTTGATGAAAGGTCGTTATTAATCACCCGCTTAAGTGACGCACTAATTAAGAAAATTTTTGCATTTTTCCCGCATTCTTCAACAAGTTTTCTGATAGGACTTCGGTTTACGAAGTTTTAAAAGTTCCCCGACTCATGCCGTGATCACTAAATAATTATGCACTTTTCTTCCCTTTTTTGCTTCCTCTCCACTTCATTTTGGCCCTTCTCTCTGCTCCAAAAGGAGTTCTTGCCCAAAGATCCGTAATTGCCCACAAAAATTAAATGAAAAATATTAATGAATCTCATTTAAGTCCGAAATCAAAGTTTCAATTTCATTTGGAATTCTTTTTTAAAAGTTAACTAAATTGCTGTTCTTTACTAAACTGTTGTAACTGTTCTTTAAACTTTCTTCTGACAATGGAACATAAAAGGACATATGCTTCTTAGTACTTGCACGCAAGCTATGTTTTCCTTTCCTACACTGTAAATGTTTCATTATATGATTGAACTTTTGATATTGTTTAAAATTATTTCTTCTAAAGTTTCAAAAAGCTACTTTCGGCTGCAGCCTTAATCACTAAATAACTATGTACATTTTTTTCCGATTTTTGGCCGCTCTGCTCCAGACGAGTTCTTGCCCAAGATTCATATATATGGACAAATTGCCCACAAAACTCAATGAAAATAACTTTCTCGTGATATTTTTTCCATTTTTTAATTTCAAGAGCCTGGAATCAGAGTTTGCAATTTCTTTCATTCTAAAAGTAAACTAAACATGGATGTCTTCCTTTTAATTGATCACGGACACAAATTCTTAATTCTTTGCAGTTGCTACTCATTTGTTACAGCAAAAGCTGTTTCCTTTCTTATTCTGTAAATATATCATTATATAATTGAACTTTCATATTATTTAGATGTATTTCTCCTACAATTTCAAAATCTACTCGGCTGCTGCCATAACTAGATAGTTATGTACTTTATTATTCGCTTTTTGGCCTTTTCATTTTGGTTAGATTCAGTCGTTCTGCTCTAGACGAATTCTTGCCCAAGATTCGAATGCATGGAGTATTTGCCCACAAAATTAAATGAAAATATTAATGAATCTCATTTAAGTCCGAAATCAAAGTTTCGAATTTCATTTATAATTCATTTTAAAAGTTAACTAAACTGTTCTTTTCTTTGACAATGGAACTTAAAAAGCACAGAAGATATGCTTCCTTTCTTACTCTGTAAATGTTTCATTACAGGATTCAACTTTGGTATTATTTAAATCTATTTGTTCTAAAGTTTTAAAATCTACTCGGCTGCTGCCATAATCATTAGATTATTATATACTATGTGTTTCGCTTTTTGGCCTCTTCATTCTGGTCAGATTCAGTCGCTCTGCTCCAGACGAGTTCTTGCTCCAAGATTAGAATGCGTGAGTCATTGCCCACAAAATTAAATGAAAATATTAATGAATCTCATTCAAGTCCGAAATCAAAGTTTCAAATTTCATTTATGATTCGTTTTAAAAGTTAACTAAACTGTTCTTTTTATTTTCCTCTTGAAAATGGAACTTAAAAGGGCACATACTTCTTAGTTCTTGCACAGAAGATGTTTCCTTTCTTACCTGTAAATGTTACTCAACTTTGACATTATTTAAATTTATATCTTCTAGAGTTTTAAAAGCTACTCGGCTGTAGCCATAATCAATAGATATTTATGTACTATGTTTTGGGCCACTTCATTCTGGTCAGATTCAGCCGCTCTGCTCCAGTAGAATTCTTGCCCGGAAAATATACCAATGGAGAAATTGCCCACAAAATTAAATGAAGATAATAATTTTCACATGATAATTTACAATTTTTAATTTCAATCTGAAGTCTGGAAATAACATTTCCAATTTCTTTTATTCTAGAAATAAACAAAAAGCTGTTTTTTCCCTTGATTTCTTCCTTAGTTCTTGCAGTTACTACTCAGTTTGTTACAGCAGAATCTATGTTTCATTTCTTACAGTGCAAAAGTTTCATTGTACACTCATGTCCATAAATTAAGGATAATTCAGAATCACACAGAAATTGAATTCTAAAATAAAATTTCACCTGTAGAATTATCACACACATCTTGAAGAAGAATATGCAAATTACAGGAAACCACCAGATGGCGCGGATAGTGCGTCACAATGACGAGAGTGCAAAGAGGGGTATATAAGGAATGGTGGCAAAGAAGTAAAATTGTTCACAAGCGCTTTAAAAGCCTTTCAGTGCAATAACCGCATAGTTATGGCACAAAGGAAGCATTTGGATGATTTTTAAGTGGTAGAATTATCGGATGACTGGAATGTGGACGTACCCAGCTGGAAGTATCCGAGGAACATGGAATCGCCCAGAGTGTCATCTCCAGGCTTTGGCAACGATTCCAAGTTGATGGTATGCGAGTAGATGTTACAGCGCAGGTCACCCCCGAGTTACAACGCCGAATGAGGACCGGTATTTAGCAGGTACTGCCAAAAGAAACAGACGGAGCACAGCATCAGACCTGTCTCGTCAGCTCTCTTCAGCTACCGGTATTACAGTTTCAAGACAGATACGACAGTGTACAGACGCTTAGGGCACATTGGTCTATATGCTCGTAGGCCTGTCAGATGTGTTCCACTTACCGCAACTCACTGTCGCCTGCCATTAACCTGGAGTAGAGAGCATGCATTGTGGACACCGCAACAGTGGTCTTGTGTGATGTTTTCCGACGAGTCCAGGTTTAGTTTGCAGTCTGATTCTCGCCGGACTTTCATATGGAGAGCGCCAGGTACCCGTTCCCACCAAGAGAACACCATTGAACGACACCGTTACGGAGGTGCGGGATGGCTCGTTTGGGGAGGAATTATTCTTGGTTCCAGAACTGACCTGAATGTTCAGAGTGTAACGATGACAGGCCACATCTATCGGGATGTCATTCTGGAACAACATGTACGTTTGTTTCTCTGCACCATGGGTGCTGAATTTCTGTTTATGGATGACAACGCCCGTCCTCACCGTGCAAACATTGTAGACGAATGCCTTCAATTGAGAATATCACCCGTATGGATTTGGCCAGCATACTCACCGGACTTGAATTCAATAGAGCATGTGTGGGATATGCTTGGCCGACGAATTGCAGCCCGTCAACCCCCTCCCACCTGTCAACCGGAACTTTGGAGGGCATTGCTTGATGAGTGGTGTAATATTCCCCAGATCAGGTTGATAATTTGATACTCAGCATGCCTAGGCTGTAAGGCCTGTATTGCATCGTCCGGGAGACATACTCCATATTAACCATCATACTAACCATGTTATACTGTTTTTTGTAATAAGTTCTTTTTTGAAATTTGCTCCGAGGAGTAAAAATCGCAATTTTTATTAATTATATCAAACATATAGCATCTTTTTTGCTCTTACCTTTTGTTTAATAAATAGACTTTTTACAAATAAGTCAAATTTGTTTTGCTTCTGTCTCTTTTCTTTGCCTGAACTTCATTATCCTTAATTTATGGACATGAGTGTACTTGGATATTATTGGTTTTGTTTCTTATAAAGTTTTAAAAGCCTGCTGCCTTAATCATCAAAAATTATAAAGCACTTTTGTTCACTTTTTAGCAAGTTCATTCTGATCATGTTCACCCGCTCGGCTCCAGACGTGTTCTTTGCACAGGATTCGTATGCATGAAGGAATTGCTCACAAAATTAAAAATGAAAATAGTAATTTCTGCATGATAATCATCTATTTTCTAACTTCAAGAGTCTAGAACCAGAGTTTTAAATTTCTTTTATTCTAGAAATTTGCTCCTTTCCTTTTTTTCTGGACATTGAAGTCATAATGAAGTCATACATTTCAGTTCTTGCAGTGGCTACTTGCTCACTAACAGCAAAAGCTACATTTCATTTTTTTTTTCACTTTAAACGTTTAATTATATTGGTTCGATTTTATTTATTATTTTCTTATAAAAGCTACATTTCATTTTTATTAAGCCACATTTCATTTATATCATCAAAAGCTAATGCATTTCATTTTTTTTTTCACTTTAAAAGTTTAATTATATTGGTTCGATTTTATTTATTATTATTTTTTTTAAATTTCAAAAATTTTCTCAGTTCCTGTCATAATCACTAAATAAATATACATTTTGTTTTTCACATTTTGGCAGGTTCATTCTTGGATTTGCCCGTTCTGTTCCAAATGAATTCTTGCCCGGAATTTATGTGTATTGGAGTAGTTGCCCCCACAATTAAATGCAAATATTAATGCATATATTGTAACCTTACACTTTCTCACTTCAAGAGTACAGTATCAAAATTTCGAATTTATCTTCTAACTTATTCAAAAAATTAACGAAATTGTCCTGTAATGTTTCTTCTGGATCATAAAACTCACTATGGACACATATTTCTTAGTTCTTGTAATTGTAACTAGTTAGTAACAGTCAAATCTATATTTCCTTTATTTCGCTGTAAAAGTTTCATTGTATTAGTTAAGTTTTGATTATATCCAGATTTGTCTCTTAACTGAACAAATTTAACGACTGCTCCATAATTAAATAATTATGCTTTTTTTCTAATTTCTGACCGATTCATTCTGATTCGATATGCCAGATTTGTCCTGAATGAGTTCATTTTTATTTGGTAATTGTCTGCTTAGTCTAAGAATTTAAAAAAATATCTATATATTAACAGTTTAATTTTTCAAGTGTCTGAATCAAAATGACAAATTTCTTTTAACAATGAGATTTTTTTAAAAGTCTTAATTTTTTTTCCCTTCTAGGAATGTAATTTACCATAATCTATTTAGTTCTTTTACTTTCATAGTCCTGTTACTAGCAAAATGTATATTTTTATTTCAATAAAGAATTCTTTTAGATTTTACAAATATATGATTTTTGCATAGTTTCAAATTTCCAGACTAAATCAATAATCATTAAATAATTAGGTATTTTTCTTCTCTGTCTCATTCTGTTCCTATTCTTCAGTGTGCTCCGATGAAATTCTTGTCAAGATTTCATAAGCACAGAGAAATTACTCGCAAAATCAATAAAAATATTATTGCCTACAGTAGTCTAGAATAGTTGTTTTTGTTTCGTTTACTTTATAATATTAATTCAAATAGTCCAGGGATGGGCAAACTTTTTCGCGGGCTAAAAATCGAAAAAAAAAAAAATTTTGGCTGGCCAAGATAATTTTTCTAAAATTTTTTAAAAACAATATACAAGTATTGCAATTTAAATATGTTAATGAGATGAATGAAATTGCGATTTCAATTTTAAAAATTCCTTATATTGAGGTTCAAAGTGAGATGTACTGATTCTAAGAAAGGGCTAATTGCTCGTCATCTGCCAGTTTACTTCTGAAATAATTCTTTTTAAGATTCATAGTTGAAAACACTTGTTCACATATATAAGATGAAGAAAACATAATACTGATTTTCAATTTAAAGTTGGGAAACTTACTTTCGATAATGGTTTATAAAACTCTAACTTTTGGCATATTTAGAAACAACTGCTTGAGATGATTGTTAGAATGCAACTCAATTAATTCAACTTGCAAATCTGACCTCACTTCTTCAAAATTAAAGCTGAAAGGCATAGTAAAAATATCCAATTCTGTTTGAATGACTCTGAAATCTTGAAATCTGCTTTCGAACTCAAAATGCAGTTTTTCCCAGCTATCTTCATAATTCTAAACCTCTTAACGTTTCATTTACTTCAATTAACCTCTGGAAATGAGAAAAAGGTTGAAAAAAAAACAATATTTAATCAAAGTAGAAAAGGAGAGGAATATATAATATATAAATATGTATTTCTTTTAATTTGCATTCGGCAAAATCCATTTGCAAATT
The DNA here is from genome assembly GCA_021605095.1 of Caerostris extrusa. Taxonomy (NCBI): domain Eukaryota; kingdom Metazoa; phylum Arthropoda; class Arachnida; order Araneae; family Araneidae; genus Caerostris; species Caerostris extrusa. The sequence continues at coordinate 218,301 of BPLR01016209.1, read as the reverse complement.
CGATCTAATTTTCTTGGAAATCAAGTTTACAATGGGAGTTCCATCATCCTCATCAATAGCATGGCAGCCCAGAAAAGGATTTCCCATGCATTCCTCTGGGTGACAAGGGTCCTCCAATTATCCTTTAGCGTAGCAAAATCTTTTCAACTGCTTCTATCCATCGCAACTTGACAATGGAAGTCCCATAGTTATAAATTTTTGCACACATTATTTGGTAGTTTTTGTTACTAATCGAAATTCTATAAACTTTTATTGTGCATTTCAATAAAGTCCAGTACTTCAGACTTTATCCAAAATTACTGCTTTAAAGAGTTTGCCTGATTGCTAACGGGAATACTAAATAAATATCCGCATTTTAACTCGATTCATAGCGGTTTCTTTTGCATTTTGATTCATTCATTTATTCAAGAACGAATTCTTCCGTGAATCGTATGCTTGCAGTCATACCATCAGCTAAGAAATTAAATAAAAATATTAATGCCTAGTTGGTGAGTATTCCCTAATGTGTAATCCGGCATCTAGCATCAACTATATTTCTCAAATAAGTAAGTCCAAGTCCAAAAATAATTACAATTTTTGAATTGAAATTTACTTTTATGTCTTTTTTTTTTTTTTTTTTAATGTTGCTGTGTTTGCAATTGGAAAATAAAATAAAAATTTATCATTCTGATTTATGTAAACTATTATGTTATAAATCAATGCGACCAATATAGTTAAAAGAATCCCTATTTTATTAAATAGCCAAGATTTAAATTATTTTGATTTAAAAGTAATTAACAATAATCATTAAAAGTTAAGCTCGTTTTTATTCACAATCTTCATAACATTTATTTCACTACAAAAATATTTTAATAAACTTTCCGGATTTATAATATATTATTATTCTTAAAAAGAAAATATAAAACAATATTATTTGTATCCTTATCAAATATAAATATAGATTTACTTCCACATGAATCTAGAGCAAGAGAAGAAAAAAAAAAAAAAATTGAAATTAGGACATATTGTCACTCCATTCCGTCACCTAGTCAACAATCCCGATGGAATACAGAATGGCCACAGCGAAGGAAACCGGTGTCTTCGAAGAGGATGTTTAAAAGTAAAAATCCTTCGCTGTTTTTCGATTATCATGTACATACACACCTTGGGCCTTTCAAAAATTCCATCATCTCCTTTTTTTTTTTTTCTTCCTCTATTTATTTGTTTATTCCTTTTTTTTTTTCTTCCTTCCTTCCTTTTTGAGCGCGGAGGAATAGCCAAAGACAAGCTGCAGCGTAAGGCTTTTTGAATAATTCATAGTTTGATTTGACTCCTGCCTTCCTACTTCTCCCGCCCTGTTACCTTTTTTTTTTTTTCCTGCCCTACCCCTACCCCCATCTGTGTGTGTGTGTGCCGCTTTCATTTTGAATGACCCCTTGACTGAGGTATGCAAACCATAAATATATAAAAAGAATTCCTTTCTCATGTTTTGTTTTTGTTTTGCTTTTTTTTTTTCTCAAAAAAAAAAAAAAAAAAAAAAAAAAAAAAAAATTGTCGAGAGGTAGTCTAGTACTTGTGTCGTTTTTGACATTCTTATTACAACGACCAGGTTTGCTGTCTTGTGTTTTTTTCAAAACCAGTATTTTTTTTATTTTTATTTATTTTTTTTTACTCACTTCTTTAACCTTTGCAAGCATCGTTTAAATGACTCGCGAGGGATTAAGATAGGAAAAAGAGATATGAGGAGTTAAAAGTTTCGTTGAACTTGATTGCGGTTTTCTTTGTCAAATTTTTGAAAAAATAATGACAAATTTTACCTTTTATATTTCAGAGTTAACATCAATTTTTTTTTTTTTTTTTTTTTTTTTTGTAAACAATTTCAAATGAGTTTACATTACTCATTTGAAATAGCTTTTGAAAAAAAATAAATAAATGAGAAGTTAACGTTTCGATGTACTTTTTATGTCATCATTCCAAATTCCTGCAAAAATATTGACAAATTTTTGCTATTTTTTGTATTTGTATTGGAGAATTTTACAGTTTTTACATTTTAATTACGATTAATGTTTATTTTATTTAATTATTTTACATGCTTATTTTATTTATTATTATTATAATAATTTGAAAGAATTATATAAAATATAATCAATTAAGAAGTATATAAAATAAAGAATTCTAATAAATTGAGAAGCACACAAAAATAAAACAATAAAGGGAAATTATTGATTTTCACATTTTTTATTGTACTTTTTTTTTGTTTAATGGAAGAATAGTTACTTGTGTCGTTTTTGATATTCTTATTGCAACGGCTAGGTTTGCTGTCTTGTGTTTTTCCAAAACTAGTATTTTTTATTATATATTTTTTATTTTTTTATTTTTCATGCTTCTTTAACCCTTGCAAGCATCGTTTAAATTACTCGTGAGGGATTAAGATTGCAAAGAGAGATAAAAGTTTCGTTGAACTTATTTGGCTTTTTTTGCAAAAGTTAATATCCAATATTTTTTTAATGTTTAACCTTTTCTAGAATGTTTGTTTATATTACTCATTTGAAATTACTTTCGAAAAAAAAAATAAATAAATAAATGAAGTTAACGTTTTGATGTACTTTATATACGCCACCAAATCCCAAATTCTTGGTAGAAATTTATTTATTCTTTATTATTTTATTATTTTTTGTATTTATATTGGCGAGTTTACAGTTTATACATGTTTACTTTTTAATTATTATTACATGTTCATTTTATTTAATTATTTTTCCATGTTTATTTTATTTATTATTATTATTATAATAATTTGAAAGAAATGTAATAAATTTGAAAGAATTACACAAAATATAATGAATTTGCTAGACTTATACAAAATATAATCAATTAAAAGGTATATTAAATAAGGAATTCTAATAAATTGAGAAGTATATAAAAAATAAAGTGAACAGAACTATTTTTTATAATATTGGTTTATTTTATACATATTTATTTTAAATTATAATAATTTGTAAGAAATAGAATAAATTTGTAAGAATTATACAAAATAGAATAAATTTGTAAAGACTTATACAAAATAGAATCATTTAAGTATATAAAATAAATAATAAAAAGTGAAATTAGTGATTTTTATATAAAAAAACTGTTCTTTTATTTACAATTTTGGTATAAATTATACATATTTAAATTAAATTATAATGATTTGAAAGAAATATCATAAATTTGGAAGAATTATACAAAATACAATCAATGAAGAAGTATATAAAATATAGAATTCTAATAAATTAAGAAGTAATAAAACATAAAAATAAAAAAAGTGAAATTATTATTATTTATATAAAAAAACTATTTTTACAATTTTAGTATAATTTATGTATATTTATTTTAAATTTTAATGATTTGAAAGAAATGCAACAAATATGAAAGAATTATACAAAATACAATCAATAAAGAAGTATATAAAATAAAAATTCTTATAAATTGACAGGTATATAAAATAAAATAATAAAGGGAAATTATTGATTTTTGTATAAAAACAGAACTATTTTACAATTTTGGTATAATTTATACCCTTTTTATTTTAATTTATAACAATTTGAAAAAAAAATATAGTAAATTTTATAGAATTATACGAAATTAATAAGAAGTATAAAATAATAAATTAAGAAGTATATAAAATAAAAAAAGAGAAATGGTTGATTTTTGCATAAAAAACAGAACTATTTTACATTGGTATAGCTTATAAATATTTATTTTAAATTATTATAATTTGAATGAAGTATAATAAATTTGAAAGAATTATACAAAATATAATCAATAAAATAGTATATAAAATAAAGTATTCTAATAAATTGAGAAGTATATAAAATAAAAATAGCACATAAAATAATTTTAGAGGGATTTCCTGTACGGTAATAGGAAATGATAACACTTTGACCAAAAAGAAAGCAACGGTTTCTCAGAAATTCTGTAAGTCGATGACCTTTTATCCAATAAGTCTTTATAAATTCGATTTCCAAGAAAGAAAGTGAAGAACTTTTTCGTGAAAAATAATAATAATAAGATCTATGGCATGTACGCTGCAGTAACAATTCAAATTCCAATGTATCTTCAATGTAAAGACTGCGTTGGTCTAGACCAGAGGTCTCCAAACTTTCCAGCCTTAGGGCCATACTGCTTACTCCAGTAAGTACCAAGGGCCAAAACCGTTTTGATTTTTCTGCCATTATCTATAATTTCTAGACTAATCGCAGAGTACACGCTCTGAGCGAGCATACGCTTGCTAACTACAAACTATTGTCATTGAAAAATCACAATTACATAAATTTCATTAGTATTTTTTGCAAGTGGAAACCCTCTGTTTCATTCGCGTTAATTTAGCTTTTCCGTTCCTGAGGGATTTTCTGGATAAAAATCATATGTTTGATTCAGGAGGTATACATTACAAACATCGATGTACATACATATGTGATATTCTTTACCCTCAACATAACGAGGGTAACCGCGGGATGTTCACTAGTTTATAATGTTAGTGGGATTCATTTCGATTATTTGTTAGTTGCTATGTTTAAGTTAAATTTTCTGCGTATTATGCTTGTCATTAAGCTTTACCTAGCAAGTAATTAAAACCGAGTTATTATCATTCTGTGTTTTTTTACCCAACTTATTACTGCAACAATAAGCTATTCGCTGTCGCGGGCAGAATTTATGACGGATTTGGCCCGTGGGCCGTAGTTTTGAGACTCCTGGTCTAGATGATCATGGTTGTCTCAAAATTCTTTTGATTTCCCTATCTGCCGATTGAATTAGGTAAGTGTGTAGGTAGATATGGTTTAAAGACAAAAGATACAGTTATGGTCAAGTTGCGCTAAGTAAATTGTTCAAAATAGTGTTTATAAAACCAAATGATGGGGATTGAGTGGCGGTTCAGCAATTATCGCAATAATGCAAGGCGGTTCAATATCGGTAAACGTTCAACAATACCGTTTAGTACAAATTAAAAAATTTAAAAACATTTAAAGAGGGAGGCTGTTCAGCAGCTGAATTGCTGCAAGTCTAATCGTTTTAGTCATTTTAGTTTCAGTTTCAACACTAATAAGTTGCTGTTAGAGATCATTCTCGTTGATGGTTACCTCTTCCTCTTAATTGAGGCTCTCTTCGTGGTCTACACCAAGTATTCTTCATATGTAAAACAACGAATTGAATAAATGATAATAGAATGGTGTTTAAAGCAAATTTTAAAAAATGGACATAGGACTCTTATTTGAAACTTTGATTAAGATGCGGATATCTCCCAACAACTCAAGCAAAATAGGATGCTCTGTACCAACTCAGACAATATGAGGCTTTGTATCAAGTCAAAACCATAGGAGGCTATGTACCAACTCAGACAAGAGGAGGCTCTGTACCAATTCAGACCATAGGAGACCTGTACCAATTCTGGCCATAGGAGACTCTGTACCAAATCAAACCATAGGAGGCATCTTATTCTATTGTGTCCAAGGCCTTCTATCAATATATGTTTGATAGAAAAAACCAGTTAATGGCAGTTTCAAGTGAAGTAGGTGTTATTGGGTTTGAAATAAGTATGGCTTACAGGAAGTCGTGTCATTTAGTCGACGATTTGAATGCATTTTTTAAATAAACTTAAGCCTTGGCCCTTTAAATTAATCCTTGACGGACGACTTACTGAATTTGATTGAGCTTATTAGTTATTTTGAGTAACTTTTGACAGCTCTTTCAGGGAATTTCGACAGCTAAGTTTTGTTTTTCCGAAAGCTATGTCTGCTGAACTTAAATTGTTTTTGTGGGTTATACTGAAGAATTCTAGGAAGAGCTCGTTGCTTACAATTGTATTGAAACTTACTATTGTATATAATATATATATAATATATTTTTTCGTAATCAGTCGTGTTAGTTGTAAAAATATTGCACATGAAAGAAAAAAAAATTGAAAATTATCGACACAATCAGTTTGATGAAGTTGATTGATCAGTTTGATATTATTGAATATAATATACACTCTTGTCCATAAATTAAGGGTAATGAAGTTCAGGCAAAGAAAGAGACAGAAGCAAAACAAATTTGACTTATTTGCAAAATCTATTTATTAAACAAAAGGTAAAGAGCAAAAAAGATGCTATATGTTTGACATAATTAATAAAAATTGCGATTTTTACTCCCTGTAGCAAATTTCAAAAAATAACCTATTTACAAAAAACAGTATAACAAGGTTAGTATGATGGTTAATATGGAGTATGACTCCCGGACGATGCAATACAGGCCTTACAACGATTAGGCATGTTGGGTATCAAATTATCAATCTGATCTTGGGGAATATTACACCACTCATCAAGCAACGCCCTCTGAAGTTCCGGTTGACAGGTGGGAGGGGTTGACGGGCTGCAATTCGTCGTCCAAGCATATCCCACACATGCTCTGTTGGATTCAAGTCCCGTGAGTATGCTGGCCAATCCATACGGGTGATATCCTCCAATTGAAGGCATTCGTCTACAATGTTTGCACGGTGAGGACGGGCGTTGTCATCCATAAACAGAAATTCAGCACCCATGGCGCCCCGAAACAAACGTACATGTTGCTCCAGAATGACATCCCGATAGATGTGGACTGTCATTGTTACACTCTGAACATGCAGGTCAGTTCTGGAACCAAGAATAATTCCTCCCCAAACGAGCCATCCTGCACCACCGTAACGGTGTCGTTCAATGGTGTTCTCTTGGTAGTCTTTTGGTGGTAACGGGTACCTGGCGCTCTCCAGATGAAAGTCCGGCGAGAATCAGACTGCAAACTAAACCTGGACACGTCGGAAAACATCACATCAGACCACTGCTGCGGTGTCCACAATGCATGCTCTCTACTCCAGGTTAATCGCAGGCGACAGTGAGTTGCGGTAAGTGGAACACATCTGACAGGCCTACGAGCATATAGACCAATGTGCCCTAAGCGTCTGTACACGGTCTGCCTTGAAACTGTCGTACCGGTAGCTGAAGAGAGCTGACGAGACAGGTCTGATGCTGTGCTCGTCTGTTTCTTTTGGCAGTAATTGCTAAATACCGGTCCTCATTCGGCGTTGTAACTCGGGGGCGACCTGTGTTGTAACATCTACTCACATTACCATCATCTTGGAATCGTTGCCAGAGCCTGGAGATGACACTCTGGGCGATTCCAAGTTCCTCGGACACTTCCAGCTGGGTACGTCCACATTCCAGTCGTCCGATAATTCTATCACGTAAAAAATCATTCAAATGCTTCCTTTGTGCCATAACTATGCGGTTATTGCTCTGAAAGGCTTTTAAAGCGCTTGTGAACAATTTTACTTCTTTGCCACCATTCCTTATATACCCCTCTCTTACACTCGTCATTGTGACGTACTATCCGCGCCATCTGGTGGTTTCCTGTGATTTGCATATTCTTCTTCAAGATGTGTGCGATAATTCTACAGGTGAAATTTTTATTTTAGAGTTCAATTTCTGTGTGATTCTGAATTATCCTTAATTTATGGACATGAGTGTACTTCGGGAGTCGAGGGAAAATTCGCCCCCTATAACGACGACATTTTAAACGTTATTCCACAAGGATATCAAAATATAACATCGAAGAATGTTTTCCAATCAAGCCTGAATGGGAGTAAATTTATCAGCAAACAACAGCTAAACATAAGAGGCCTTTACAATAGAAGCAAATTATATTATGAAGAAGACGAAGAATATTTATGGGAAGACCTTAAAAATGCAATCATTATCTTAAACGAAATATTGACGTACAATTCGTTTCATTTCGGACCAACCAAATCATAAAAGCAATTCATCAATGATTTAATGCGAAAACCCAACTTAAAGATTGCATGACCCTTACATGGACCGCTAAGCAATAGTGCGTGAAATATCAGCAATGCATTATAACAAGGTGAGATATACCACAATAGTACTGCACCAGGATTGTTGGTAAAATTTGGCCTACTTCATACTAAAATGTGAATCTGCCCAACTCGTGGCTTAGTGGTAACGTGCACCGCTGGTGATCAGGGCGGAGATTTAATCCGTTGGCGGCATTATTGTAGACTCTTTAAAAAACGAGGAGATTCGATGGCGTTTGGGATGTTTAGCATCTTAACTCGCTATTCAAACTACCTGGCGCACGGTGTCATACGTTTCGTGTTCGAGTGCCGGCGATGTCATGGAATCTACTTTAAGCAGTAGGTCCCAGTCTCATATAACTGTAAGAGCGTCAAGATAGTTAGACTTCTACCTAAGGGATCCATCACTACCATCACAACAGAAGCTGTCTCCTTTCTCTTCATCCATGAATAGGCTACTCATGGGGTGTCCGTCCCGTGCTGTCGGACATTGAGGATTAGTCACAACAACAACAACAAGAAGAATCTTTTTGTCTTGCACAAATTTATGAAGCAAGACACAAATATAGAAAATTTCGCCTTAAGATATCTTATCTATAGAACAGTACTTTCTTTGTAAATTTATCAACAAACAACAGCTAAACACAAGATCTCTTCACAATTGAAACAAATTATATCATGAAGAAGACGAAAACCTTTCCTTTCGGCCAAACCACAAATCGATTCAACCCATTACCAATCACAGAATCATCTTTCCGCTTTTTCCCGTCATCTCCTTTTACGTGAAACGGCTTCATACCTCAACTGACAAAACCTGGATTCCTCCCGATCCATACCAGCCTTTTCCAGGGTTTGTTTTCATTGGGGGTTTATTGTACAAATTTATGAAGCATCAACGCAAATATAGGTAATAAACACAAGAGCTGTTTACAATAGAAAAAAATTTTGTTATTGAAGAAGACGAGAAACATTTAAGCGAAGAACTTGAAATGCAATCATTTTCTTAAAGGAAGTATTGAAATACAATACGTTTCCTTTTGGACAAACCGAACCATAAATCGACTCATCAATGATTTAAGGTGCAAACCCAACTTAAAGGTTACGCTACTTTTTCTCCATAACAAAATGCGCTTGAAATATCCGTAGAGTATTATAACAAGGTGCAATATAACACAATATTACTGTACCAGGATTGTTGGTAAAATTTGGTCTGGTTCATAGTACAATATGCATCTTTCTTTTGCCCACATTTATGAAGCATAACACAGACATAGATAATTTCGCCTTACGATGTCTTATCTATATAAATCAATGGTCACCTATTGCAACAATACTTTCGTATTATCAGCAAACAATTTATTTTTATTTTACAACAACAGCAATTTCATTTATCAGCAAACAACAGCTAAAAGCAAGATCTCTTCACAATAGAAACAAATTATATCATGAAGAAGACGAAGACGTTGAAACGAAATCACTTTACTAAACTAAGTATTGAAATACAATTCGTTTCCCTTTCGGACCAACCGAACCACAAATCGACTCATCAATGCTTTAATGTGCAGACCTGACTAAAAGGTAGCGTGACTTTTTTTCCTAAAAATAGCGCGTGAAATATCCGCAGTGATTTATAAGATGCGATATACCACAAAAGTACTGTGCCAGGATTGATGGTAAAATTTGGTCTACTTCATACTGCAATATGCATCTCTTTCTCTTACAAATTTATGAAGCATATCACAAATATAGATAATAAAACAAGAGCTCTTCACAATAGAAACAAATTATATTATGAAGAAGACGAAGAACATTTGAGCGAAGACCTTGAAACGCAATCATTTTCTTAAAACCAAGTATTGAAATACACTTCGTTTCCCCTTCGGACCAACCAAACCATAAATCGATTCAACCCATTGCCAATCACAGAATCATCTTTCCGCTTTTTCCCGGCATCTCCTTTTACGTGAAACGGCTTCATACCTCAACTGACAAAACCTAGATTCCTCCCAATCCATACCCCCTTCTCCAGGGTTTGTTTTCATTGGAGGTTATAAATGCCCGTCGGTCCGAATCCTCTGCTCGGCCAGCATCTATCACGAAGCGATTTGCGTATACAGCGAGGTTCAAATCGGCATTTCGCAATGCAATCGGAGATGCCTCGGGTAATAAATAATATCGCTGCAAATTATTATCTCGAATTGGGGCCGGAGTGGGATAAAGGAGATTTTGCTCGCTCTTCATGTCGCTGTTATTGATTGGGGCACTTAAATAATTTCCCGCGAACATGATTTTCCAAAATGGAGAATGGGTGGTGTGCTTAGCCCGTTTATTTTAATAGAAATCTCTGGGCTGTTTCGATGTTTGTTGTGGCTCCGTTTTGTGATTTCCACATTAGAGAAAGTGACAGATATAAACATAGACGCAGTCATATTTGATTAATATTACAGTCCACTTATAAACTTTACAATGCAATTTAATTTATTAATTGTTCATTTGTTTATCTACAGACGGCAACACGAAGCATAAACAATTCCCATAAAAAATATTGTCAGCATTGGCATTTTTGAAATGCCGCTCGTTTTGACGTCATTTGCCACTAGACGGGGCAATGGTAGCAGATTCAGTGCCATCCAGGATGTACTACGAGAGCCTTGTAACACACGTTTGTTTTACAATCATAACAATCCACTCCTTTGACCATCTATGTTCGCTTCCTTCTTCTAGTCCGATGGAAAAAATTCTCAGTCTAATTTACCTTTAATAGCAATTTCTGGCTGTTTCGATGTTTGTTGTGGCCCCATTTTGTTATAATCGTGATGTGCACATTACAGAAAGTGACAAATATAAATATAAACCAAGAAGAGTATCCATTTGAACGCAGCTATATTTGATTAATGATACAGTCCACTTATAAAATTTAAAATGCAGTTTTTAATGATATGATGTCCATTTGTTTGTCTACAGATTGGCAGCACGAGGCATAAACAATTCGTATGCAAAATGTTGTTAGCATTGATATTTTCAAATACTGCCCATGTTGACGTCCTTCGCCATTAGATGGGACAGTGGTAACAGATTCTGCGCTATCCAAGTCAGATTCTGCGCTATCCAAGTATTATGGGGGTTTTGTAATATTACACATATGTTTTCCTATCACAGCATGAAATTAATACACCATTCCTTTGAAATGTATCTTGATTTTCACACCCCTTCTTCGAGTCTGACGGGAAAATATTCTTAGTCTAACGATTTACCACGTTATAAGTAAAGAAATTTCAAATTCGGTTTTGTTTGTTGGATTATGAACGAAAATCCTCCCCATCTTCTGGAATTCAATGAGGAATCTTCTCAGCCAATCGATTTACGGCATAGTCATGGCACCCAATCGATTTGTGCATAGTCATGACATCCAAGGCATATTCATGGATTTCGAACCGAGCCTTTTCCGTGTCCATGACTCCAAAAAGAGATCTTCTCAGCCAACGGATTTACCATTCTCATCTCACGCCATGTCATGGATTTCGAACCGATTTTTTCCATCTCCCAGAGTCAAAAGAGACATATCTTCAGTCAATGGATTACTTTGTCCATCTAGAGGTAGTCATTAATTTTAAATCGAATTTTTTTCATCTCCATTAATCTAAAGAGATATTTACTGCCAATTAATTACCTTGTCCATCTAAAGTATATTCATGAAATTCGAACCGATTTTCCCCATGTCCTGGAGTCCAAAAGATATATCTTCAGTCAACGGATTATCTTGTCCATCTGCGTTTAGTCATGGATTTTAAAACGAGTTTTTTGTATCTCCATTACGCTAAGGAGCGATATTTTCAGCCAACGAATTGCCTTGTCAATCTACGGCATAGTCTTGGATTTCAAATCGAGTTTTTTTTTCCATTTCTATTACTCTAAAGAGAGATATTTACAACCAACTAATTACATTGTCCATCTGAGGTGTACTCATGGATTTTGAACAGATATTCACTAGGTCCCTGAATCCATAGAGAACTATTTTCAGTCAACGGATTATGTTGTCCATCTAAGGTATACTCATGAATTTTGAGGCAACTCTTCGAGTCCAAAGAGAAATACTTTCAGTCAACGGATTACTTTGTTCATCTATCGTATCAAAGATTTCAAACCGATTTTATCTTTTTGAGTCTAAAGAGAGATCTTTTCAGCCAACGGATTAACTTGTCCATCTACGGTATAGTCATGGATTTCAAATCACTTAGAAGATTCATAGATTAAAAAAAATCGCAAGTCGGAATTGGGAAATTATATATATATTGTATAATGTCTCCCAAATAATCAATGCGTTTATGAAGTTGAAAGCAAAAATGTAATTAATTGTAGTGTCTGTTTATTATTTAATGTACTTTTATGTTTAAAGGTTATCTTTTTCTGTCGTATATTCATTTTTAGATAAACCAATTTCAACTAGTTAATTTATGACGACGAGTCGCAAAACTATTAAATATAAAACTCTTTCCTTTTCTAATGAAGATGACTTGATTAATACAAAGCAATTCCAGGGCACGACTCATTTTTCACTCGAAAAAGCACAGAGAAAAATCAGAATATCATAATCCAAATATGCATGTAATCTGAAACCAGTTAAAAGCTGGAACTGAAATAAACCCCATTCTTCCCAAAAAAAAAAAAAAAAAAAAATATTCTTTTTCCAACTTTTAGGGTTGCGATTTTTGAAATTTTATAACCAAAACCGGGAGAGAACGATACGTGCTACAAACACACTTGGTAACGAATTTCAAGCTCTTTTTCAATTCATCTCTTGAAAACATACACCAATTAGACAAAAGTTGCTTTTGCATTATAAAAATGCTCCTCCGCATTTTAAAAGGGGGCGAAAACTTTGTTTCGAAATTCCATTTTAAAGCAAACAAACTACACACGCGCCACACGGTGATAATTTTTTTTTCTTCTTCCATCTCTCTCTCTCTCTCTCTGAAACAACACGCCTTGGAAAATTGTGGACACACTTTTAAAAATGAACCCGCGTCCGATCCAACCCAATTGCAAATCCTGGAACACCATAACCTTTTCTGTTAATGAGTTGCAAGTTATTAATTAGCCGGGTGGCAGAATCTAATTAGTTGGAATTTTATTTCTTGGGCCATCCCCACCCACCCCCTCACCCCTCTCTTTCTCATCTTCTCGCTCGTTTCCCTCCCCCAATATCGTTGAGGGGGAGGGGGAGAGATGAAGGGGTGCAGCAAAAAGATTGATTTCGGCGTGCTGTAGCAAAGAGAAAGAGAAGGTTTTTTTTCCCTCTGCTAAAACAACCAATTCATTAAAGAGGAATTGGGGGGCTCGCGTTTTTTGAAGTCGAACAGAGCTTGTTGTAGCTCTCTCTCCTTATTAGCTTAGAGGATCAGGGAAAATACATAAATGGCTTTCCTGATGAATTAAGTACAAGCCTGCCCCTTTTGTTTGCGGTGGTGATGAATACGCCAGGGAAGGTTAACTAGAATCAGAAACAAGCTGTGCAAAAGTTTATTAATATATTTAGGTTCATGGTTAGTGGGAAAATAGTCCTCCTGGAATTTATCGTGAGAAATCTAAGCTTAGCATAAAAAGTTACACTTTTTTTCAATGAATATTCATTACTCATCAGAACTGCATAGATGAAACTGTGTTTACATGTTTATTTCGATGTATGGAAAATTTTAAATCTTTGTCCGTACGCGTATAGGATTTTAACATAAGTAGAGAAATACATATTGTAAAATGTGTCCCAAATAATCAATGTGTTTATGGTGTTGAGAACGAAAATGTTATCTAAGTAATTGATTGTAGTGTCTGTTAATTGTTTAATGTACTTTTATGTTGAAAAGTTATCTTTTGGTACAGTACATTTATACTTGGATAAACCAATTTCAACTAGTTCATTTACAATAGAAGTTCAACGATTTCAGCTAGTTCATTTAAGGAGTTATTAAAGATTGCAACATGCCATGATCTCTATGCTTCTATGTACGCGAGGCTCATGAAAGTTATGTTTACATGTTTATTTCAATTTATGAAATACTTAAAATATATTTCAAATCTTTGTCCATACGCTTGGGGGATTTCAAAATGAGTAGAATGAATTATATATATAGATTGTGTATAATGTGTCCCAAATAATCACTGTGTTTATGATGTTGAAAGCAAAAATGTCATCTAAGTAATTAATTATTGTGTCTGTTAGTTATTTAACGTACTTTTATGTTTAAAAGGTTATCTTTTTGTGCAATGCATTCATTCCTGGATAAACCAGTTTCAACTAGTTTATTTATGATGAAGGTTCATTGACGATTGCAATATGCCATGATATCTAAGCATCTATGTACATGATGCTTGGATTTACCTGGAATGGTGACCCATATATTATAAACTTTATTAAGATGAAACTGGGTTGCTCATATATTTAGAATGAATAATTTAAACCCTGTGAAAAAGGCTCGTTTTTGCAAAGCCACAGGGACAAAAAGAGGAAGACACAAATTGAGATGGATAGAAGCAGCTGAAAAAGATTTTGCTGTACTGAAGGTTCAGAATTGGAGGACCCTTGCCACCCAGAGAAATGCATGGAAATCTCTTCAAAGGAAAGCCTTAGCCGCTCTGGGGTGTCATGCTATTAATGAATGATGGTGATGATGATGATATATATATATATATACCTGTTCGATAGCTCGATCACAAAAATAAACTCAAGTAAAAAAAGTGGACTGTATAAAATTAATCTCCTTTATTTGGCAGCCATCAAGCTCTAAGATGGACTGCCACACGCAACCTTTCTCGTTGGTTACACTTATTGAACTCTTTTACTTATGCAGACATCAAGTTCGAAGATGCACTGCCACACGACCATTCTCTTTGGTCGTAGTTGTTCAACTCATTTAGTTTATGCAGCCATCAAGCTCGAAGAAGATGCACTGCCACACAAAGGCTTTCTCTTTGGTCGCTGAGTTTCAACTCCTTTATTTAGGCAGCCATCAAGCTCCGAAGATGGACTGCCACGCGCAACCTTTCTCGTTGGTTACAGAAGTTCAACTCCTTTATTTATGCAGCTATCAAACTCAAAGATAGACTGCCACACAAATTCTCTTTGAGTCTTCTCTAGAAGTTCAAGTCACGCTTACATTCTTTCTCTTCCCTGCCAGACACCCCCACAGACAGGGTGTTTTTCTGGGCATAGGGCATTGACCTCCCTAAGCAGGGGGACATGGGTTTCGACGTAACAATACCTATTCAGTGGATGGGCCTCGAATACCAGTCATGTGAAATTACGTTTACCATGTACAGCCTAGTGTTGGATGTGGAAGGGTTTTCCGGGCGAGTTTACGTCGTATGAAAAAAAAAAAACCCATAAACGTTCTATCAGTTTATCTGGCTATTGAAAAGACGCCTACATATATTGTCTTAATCACCATCAAGTCTTCTCAAATTCTGAAAGTAATGACTGCGAAAGACGACGCCAGTTGATTCAAGGGAGATGGGCCTGATGGCTGAGTGGCTGGCGCTCTCGGTGCCACATGTTTCGAGTTCGAGTCCCGGCAGTACTATGGATGTTTTCAGGGGTTCGGAATCCCACTTTAAGTCGTAGATCCCGGTCTCATATGACTGTAAGAGCGTCACTGAGCCCAATCAGACTTCTCACCCATCATTCCTAAACTGTAAAGAGGTAACTCAGCTCTAGTGGTGTAATGTAGTAGTTGATTCGAGGGCCTGAATGGTCGAAGCTCTAGTGATCTGGCGCTCAGTGCTACAGGTTTCGAGTTCGAGTTCTAACGGTGCCATATCTGTTTGTTGTGGTTAGCAATCCCCTTTTAAGACGTATGTTCCGGTCTCATATGATTGTAAAAGAGCACCACGGAGCCAGTCAGACCTCTCTGACCCACATCATTCCAAACAACATAGGGGTAACTCAGCTCTAGGCACAGTGATGTGATGTGGTGTGGTGTTGTAGTAGTAGTGGATTCAAATTGGAGCCTGAATGGCCGAGTGCCTAGCGTTCTGGCTCTCGGTACCACAGGTTTCGTTTCATGTGCTATGGATGTTTGTGAGTGGTTCGGAATCCACTTTAAACATTAGTTCTCGTCTCGTATGACTGTAAGAGCGTCACAGAACCCAGTCAAACTTTTTCTCACCCACATCATTTCCAAACTAGCAACTCAGCTCAGGCACGGTGATGTGGTGGGGGTGTAGTAGTAGCGGTTGTAACAGTAGATTCGAATCAAAGTCGTTCTGTTTGTTAACTTTTCACGCTATTTCCACTGGGGAAAAGTTGGGAAATGGGTTAGTTTGCCTTTTAGAAATAAAGCGAAGACTGGCTGAAAAAAAAAAAAGGAAAAGAATATAAAGTTGTTGTTGTTCAAATGCAGCTAGCAATACAGAAAGTTAATCTTTATGCCATAAGCAAGGCTTGCATCTCTGTTACTCCTTTAGCACTACCAGGGGACACGTGAAGCTTGAAGATATCCAAAGCAACACTACTCCACAATGCTCTACGATCCTATTACACCGGGACCTACTGTTTAAAGTGGATATCGAACCACTACAAACATGCATGCCAGAGTCGAATTCGAACCCAAAACCCTGTGGCAACGAGCTCCAGAGCGCTAGTCACTCTTTTTTTTTGTTGTAAAAAGTGCCTGTGGTACCGAGTGCCAGAACGCTAGCCACTCGACCATCAGGCCCGAAGAATATAAAGTAGATTAAAATATTGCCCGGTAATAGAACATTTCCCTCAGAAAATTATACTAAAAGGAAATTTGAATATTTCTTTCACACTCACCCTCACTTCAGCATAGATTCCATCTTCTGCAGCAATCGCGCCTCTTCCCCAAAGGCCATCGCCCTGATTGACAGCCCCCCCATCCAGCACGGAGATGGAATGGACAAATCACAGTTATATTCCTAGAGGGTGAGAGGGGCGGGGGGTGGGGTGCTGGGGGAGATTTATGGGCGGATGGGGTCAGAACAAGCGGCCGACAATGACGTCACACTGCCCATTACACGCGAGGGAGAGAGAAAAGAAGAGGGAATTTAGGAGGCAAAGGAATTTGATAAATGGTCAATCCCTCCCTCCGCTCTCTCTTCCCACCCACAATTGTTTTCATCGGCCACCTTCTTCTGTTTAAAGGGTTGCCGAGACTTCGGCACTCGCCAACTCGAGGCAAACTGTACTTAAAATGAAAACACTTCACTTACGTATTTTAATTCATTAAGTTGCACTTATGGAAAGGATGAACTTTCTTGGTATTCTGTAAATGTGATCATAAATAAAGAGGCAGAGTGATGTAATCATAATTCTGATGTAGAATGATGTAATCATAATATTGATGTAGAGTGATGTAATCATAATACTGATGTAGAACGTTGCAATCATAATACTTCAATAATTATACTGATGTAGAAAGATGTAATCCCACTTCAATAATAATACTGATGTGATCATAATACTATTGTGTAAGAACGATGTAAGCATAATACTTCAATAATAATACTGATATAATCATCATAATGATAAAATCCCAATAATGCTGTAGAATGATGTAACCATAATATTAATGCATTCGTAGTACTGATGAAATCCTAATACTGATGTAGAAAAAGATGATGAATCTGATGATGTAATGATGAGGGATTAACGCATTTATGATGCCCAATACCAGGCATTTTCATTTGAAGTCATTTATCATGACAACGCCAAATATGTAGCATATTCAATGTTACTTGGTCATAGCCTTACAGCAAGGAAGCCTTTTCTTTTCTACACACCTCGCCCCGTACCTCGGGATATAGTCCTCTACTAGTTCGAAAGGGTAGGTTTAACGTAGGTGACCATGATGAATAACAGCCTTCCACCCCAACGGACGACAGAGGGAGACTCTGCCATCAAGGAGAACATTTAGAGGTAAATACCCGCAAGGTGGCATATATAAGAAAACAAGAATACTTATAAGGAAAAACACTTGATATAGAAGAAAACTTGGTAGGGAAGAAAATTTGGGACACTCCCATCAGATAGTTTATACTAATTGTAACAATCACGCATAAATTTCCTAGAAATCGAGCCTGAAAGCAGTTAGTGTGATGGACCCGAGCAGAAGATTCTAAACCTTGCTGATCTGCTATTACATATGTTACGGTTGCTATACATGTTATAAGTTGGCCATTAGTTGTGTTATGACTGTCCATATATTAGTAGGCCTTTTCTTTTTTTTCATTCGGGTCTCCAAGTTTGTAATACGAACTTTAAAGGTGATTCTAATGGATCCTAGTAGTGTATTTTGAACTCTCCCCCACAGCCGCTATCCATGTTATCAATAGGCCAATAATTGGACAATGGCAGAAATTGATATAAAAAATCATTAAACTTTTTTTTTGTATTCGTTCGCTTCAACCAGTTCGTAATATGACATGAGAGCAGTGATTGCGATGAACCCCAGAAGTGGATTTTGAACTCTCTACACAGAAGCTATCCATGTTATCATACCATACAACTTGTTGTTTTATAACAGAAGTTGGCACCATAAATCATTAAGGCTTTTCTGTTTTCCATTGTTTCTTCTAGTGTATAATATGACCCTTAAATTGTGCTTATGATGGATCTAGAATTCTTTACACAATTACTATCATGTAGCGGTTTAAAGAGCTACTATTCTACTATCAATGGACCACTAGTTGCACAATGACAAAAATTGACATCAAAAATCATTAAGCCTTTTCTGTTCGTTTCTCCGAGTTTGTAATACAAGCCTTAAAGCAATGGTTGTGATGGACCCCAGCATGGATTTTGAACTATCTGACGGTACAATCAATGTTGTCGATGGACAGCTACTAGGACAATGACAGAAATTGATATAAAAAATCATGAAACTTTTCAGTTTTCATTCACTTCAACAGTTCGTAATACGATATGAGAGTAGTGATTATGATGAACCCCAACAACAATTGATTAAGAACTCTCTACACGGAAGCTATCCATGTTATCATACCATACCACATGCTGGACTATGACAGAAATTGATAACATAAATCATTTAACCTTTTCTGTTTTCGTTCGTTTCTCCTAGTTTATAATATGACCCGTAAAGCAGTGATTATGATGGACCCCAGGAATGGATTTTGAACTCTTTATACAGCTACTATCCATGTTGTCAATGGATCACTAGTTGGACAAGAACAGAAATTGACATAAAAATCATCAATCCTTTTTTTGTTCTTTTATCCCAGTTTGTAAAACCAGTCTTAAAGTTAGCTGTGATGGATCTCAGTAGTGAATTTTTTTTGAACTCTCCTGGAAGATATTATCCATGTTATCAATGGGTCACTAGTTAGATTATGACAAAAATTAACTTCAATAGAATTGTTACGCCTGTTTTTTGTCGTTCCTCTCAGTTTGTAAATACAAGCCAAAACAATGATTGTGATGAATCCCAGCAATGGATTTTGAACTATCTGACAGGTACTATTAATGTTGTCGATGGGCAACTAGTTGGACAATGACAGAAATTGATATAAAAAATTATTACACTTTTTCTGCTTTTTTCGCTTCAACCAGTTCGTAATACGATATAGAGCAGTGATTGCGATGAACTCCAGCAGTGGATTTTGAACTCTCTACATGAAACCTATCCATGTTATCGTACCATACCACTTGATAGACTGTGACGAGAAGTGTACACAAAATCATTAAGCCGTTTCTGTTTTCGTTCTTTTTTCTAGTTTATAATGCGATCGATCCGTAAAGCAGTGATTATGATGGACCCGAGGAATGAATTTTTGAATTCTTTGCACAGCTACTATCCTAGTTGGACAATGACAGAAATTGGCATCAAAAATTACTAAAACCTTTTTCTGTTCGTTCCTCTGAGTTTGTAATACGAGCCTTAAAGCGTTGGTTGTGATGGACCTCAGTTGTGGATTTGAAACTCTCCTGGAAGATACTATCCATGTTATCAATGGGCCACCAGTTGGACTATGACAAAAATCGACACCATAAATCATTAAGCCTTCCTGATTTCATGCGTTCATCCCAGTTTGTAAAGCGACCCTTACAGCAGTGATTGTGATGGATTCCAGCAGTGGATTTTAGACTCTCTGACAGCTACTATCTAGGTTGTCAATGGACCACTTGTTCTAGAATAACAGAAATTGACATAAAAATCATTAAGCCTTTTCTGTTCGTTCCTCCGAATTTGTAATAAAAGTCTTAAAGCAATGGTTGTGATGGACCTCAGTAGCGGATTGTGCAACTCTCCTGGCAGCTACTATCAATGTTATCAATGGGCCACTAGTTGGATTATGTCAAATAATGACACTATAGGTCTCTGTAGATCTTTTCGTCTTTCGTTCGTTTTTCCAGTTTATGATATTAGCCTAAAAGCTGTGACTTCTGCAGAGGATTCAAAACTCTCACGTTCAGCTACTATACAATGGGCCTCTAGTTGGGTAAAAAAAAAAAAAGTTGCCACAGAAAATGACTCTATAAATCAGTAGACGTTTTCTTTCATGTTCGTTTCTACCAGTTCGGGATGCGAACTCTGCGATGGAAGATGAACAAACCGCAGGAAAATCTTTAATGGATAACAA
This sequence comes from Caerostris extrusa, assembly GCA_021605095.1. NCBI lineage: Eukaryota > Metazoa > Arthropoda > Arachnida > Araneae > Araneidae > Caerostris > Caerostris extrusa. The sequence goes on along the minus strand of BPLR01016209.1, from coordinate 197,852 downwards.
TTTGCAATTGCATGTCATATGAGAGAAAATCCGGAAAATTCCAGTAAGATTGTCGATGATCAAATGCTTATATGTATCACTGCAATCGTCATCGAATCGGTTCATTCCTGAAGCACGATAGTAATGGATGACAATGGAAATATTCGAACCTTACCTTCCCCATATGTGATCTGCGTACCGTAGAGTCTCGATTTAGACAAGAAGAAATCTTCTTAAAAGTGGAAAACCTTAAACCCTCCCCCTCCTTCATTCTTTGACAATTATATACAATTAATTTGACTTGATTATATAAAAAAATTAGTATCATTACTTCTGCAATATTTTTTACAATATACATAAACCATGGTAAAATTGAATCAACATATTCCTTTGGCAATGTATTAATAAATTTGATGCCGTTAAAACTTACATTAATTTGCAAACATTATTTATAAAAACATGAAACAGAACAAATTTTAGGAGAGAAAATCTGAATTTAATTAATATAAGTAACAAAAATGTTCACTAATGAATTTCAAATATATTTTTTATGTTAAATGATTATTTGATTATTTAAAGTTTAAAACGTTGTATAGACATCTGATATCAAGTTTAGAATTTTGTTTACTTTTTATCTGCTTTTAAACTCGAAACTTGAAAACTCTTAACTTTTAAAGTTTCGAATTAAGTTAACTTTTAACTCTTAAACTTTAGTCTGTTTATAATGCGAGTATTAACTAAGATGCTGTGGATCGGCATAACAATGTTTTACCTCATCATTTCATAAGCGTATGAATGGCCAACACAGACTGATGGTTTCCATGATTCTGTGGTTTCAAATGAACTACGGCTTGGCGTTCATTAACTGCTAATTGTTCACAACCCATCGGATGACTGGATGAAATTTCAAAGGCGAGTGGTTCTCTCTGTTATGAATCAAAGGTTCATGATTCGAGAACTCTAAATCGCTCGCTTCTCTATGTAATTTCGACTATTCCTAAAAGCAATGGTATGAACAGATAAACATTGACTCAAGCTTGTGATTTTTTTTTTTTTTTTTTTTTTTTTTTTTTTTGAGATGTTATAATTCTAGCATCAGGAATGAATTTTAACTTAAATCATTCTTTCGAAATAATACTGTTGTTTCCATTATTAAGTTTGTTCTGATTACAATGATTATGAGACTAATAATAATAATTCTATGAGAGTGATACTGTTTCCATTGTTAGGTTAGTTCTGATTACAATAATCATAAGTATAAGACTAATAATAATAATTCTATAAGAATAATAGTGTTGTTTCTATTGTTAGGTTAGTTCTGATAACAAAAATTGTGAGACTATTAATAATAATTCTATGAGAATGATAGTGTTGGTTTCATTATTAGGCTAGTTCAGCTTACAATAATAAGAAGTATGAGACTAATAATAATAATTCTATAAGAATTATACTGTTGTTTCCATTGTTAGGTTAGTTCAGCTTACAATAATAAGAAGTATGAGACTAATAATAATAATTCTATAGGAATGCTACTGTTGTTTCCATTGTTAGGTTAGTTCTGATTGCTGAGATAAATAATTATAAGATTTGGTTCGTCACTCTACGGTAATTTAATATTGTATAAATAATTATGAATATTAATATAATTATCAATTAAATTAATATTTATTAATAATTAATTAAACAATAATAAATTAAGTAAAAAACTATTTTAAGCAGTTATTTTTAAAATATAATTTAATTAAAAATTTTCGCTTTATATTTAATCAAGACAGAATTTTTTTTTTTTTTTTTCCCTATGAGCAAAGTTTGTGGATACAAAAGAATTAACCACTTCATCTAGTAAAAGGATCCGAAAAACCTCAACAAGAAATACTTTCAAGAGGCGATACTGTCGCCAAGTATTGCAATCTGAACCCCAGTACTGCCTTGTACACGCCACGGAGAGAGAGAGGAAGAAGAATCCCCCCTTCTTCCATCAAAAACGTCCATCTGTCTTCGCATAGCACTCGGCCGCCCTCCTTTTTGATTACTTACTCCACTACAGAATTTAAGAAATGGCTCTTCTTTCGCTGTTTAGACTAAATTGATTTCCCACTCCGAGAAATTAGACATCATCAAATGCATCATCACTCACTCAACAACTTCAGACAGAAATATGGTGCGCAGTAATTCTTCCACCATCCATTAAAACGATTGTGAAACCACCGGTCAATACTGATTAAGAACTCTCGCAGGCCCACTTTTAAGAGCATTCCCAAGTTTATTACTGCGTATATACTTCAGCGTCTGTGTAATGTTTATATTCATGGAGTAGATTCCTACAAGACATGCAGGATTTATGTCTACATAATTATAAAGAATCATTAGACAGAAACTTAGCCATAGATCCTTTTCCAAGAGGTTGCCATGGCACATGACAGAATTAGTTTCAATTTCACATGCCACTACGACTATAGTTTTTCTTTCTTTCGGTGGTTCAATTTTTCTGGTTAGCCGCAGCTTTCTAGCGGTTCGAGAAGTATTGATCAACATTTGTGGAATCTTCATTTATTTACAAAATATTTACAAAGATATACAGGGTTGATGGTAACAGTTCAAAGGCAAAAGTTAAACTGGAAGACGAAATGTTCTTTTTAGAATAAAACAACTCGTTTCCACAGCAACTGCTGGTCTCCACGGCAACAGCCCGTTTCCACAGCAACCAACAGCCAGTTTCCACGTCAACAGCGCAATTCTGAATCGGTTTCAAACGATTTCTATAAAACTATCACGTGACGCTGCGTGGCAGGAACTAAAGCATAAAAATTCCAACAGCTTTCAAGTGCAATAGAATGTAAGTTATGTGAACATATACACATTCCAATTTATCCATTGCGTTAAAAATAATTATGTTGTTGTTTCTTATCCTATTTGGTAGACATCTAGACCAAGCTCACGAACCCGTATGGAACCATTGCTGAAAGGAAAGGGGGCAGCTTCTGTTGGGATGGTGCGCCTGTAGGTGTTTTGGCTCCGTGAAGCTCTTACAGCCATATAAGACAGGGTACTACGGCTTAAAGTGGATTCCGAACCACTACAATCATCCATGACAACGCTGAAACTCGAACCCGAAACCTGTGGCACCAAGAACCAGAGTGCTAAACATTCGGCCATTCAGGCCCAAAATAATTATGTAACATTCTGCTTTGGAATATGTCCAACTTGATAGACTCATTGTTTTCGATGTGAAAATATTTGTTTTAACCTTTATCTGGAATACCAAAAATACATCATAATAGCAAATAATAGGTCCAAAAGAAGTTCACATTTTAAGATAATCCCCAAGTTTATTACTTTAGTTTCTGGCTAATGTTTATATTGATGGAATAGATACTTTTATATATATATATATATGTATATATATATATATATATGAAGGATTTATGTCTTCTTTTTTCATAATTATAAAGAGTCATTGGACAGAAATTAAGTCATAGATTCTTTTTCAAGAGGTTTCTATGATTCATGACAGAACTAGTTTCAATTCCACGTGCTTTCAAGTGCAATAGAATGTAAGTTATCTGAATACCTGCATACTCCAAGTTATAGGTTTTTTTATTATTATTTTTTTGGCAAATTTACAGGACAACAGATGTCATTAAAAAATAAATACATAACACAAAATAAAAACAGCCTGATAATCCAATAGCGCTTCCCTAAAGAAACAGGAGGCAGTGCAGAACAGGAAGCAAGGTTAGGCATATCCATTTCTCCGTGGTTATCACACAGGAGACAGAGAGGGGGTAGGAGTCAGTTTGATTCTGTGAAGGTGCTTGCGGAGACAATCGTGACCACAGAAAAACCGTAGCAATGCCACCGATTTTCTCTAGGCCATTCAGGGATATCATGAATAGGATCGTACCAGGCCTTGCGACTGTTTCTAGCGACAACATCCCCAAAGAAGGAGCACCTAAAGATCTCTTTAATTATCCTCTTGTTTTGGGACAATCCACTGCAGAACTCTAAGAAACTCACACTGAGAGCCAGACTGAAGATCATTTTGCTGTATATATATATATATATACAATATATATCAATATATATATATATATTATGAGTTATGTTTAACTCATAATGGTGAGCTGAAGCATATCATGTGCTGATACCTTAAACCCAATACTGAGTTAGTTCCAATACAATTTTAACAATACAATATAGAAATCATATACATATCTCGTAAAGGCGGGCAGTAGATACCTTAAAATATTTAATTATTTTCTAAACAATACGACACAGAAATTGAATAAATAGAACTCAATAAGTTGGGTTGAAACCTAGTGATACATATAACGCACAAATAGTTTAAATGAATAATATATATTTATTCTCATAAGAATACAGATAATATATACACACACATATAATATAATATATATATATATATATATATATAACTCATAATAGTGAGCCAAAGCCTAACACGCTCAGATACCTTAGTATAACCCGCAGATATTTTAGAAGCTTTATTTAATTATTTTCTAAACAATACGACACTGAAATTGAATAAATATAACTCAATAAGTTGGGTTGAAACCTAACGCTCAGATACTTTTTAAACGCAATATTTAGTTATTTCCAAAACAATTTTATCATATACATACTTATCATATATATATATTTAATCATATATTTGATCTTATGATATCTCAAAATCGTATATCTCGTAAAGGTTGGCAGCAAACTTATCGCCTACAGATACCTTACCATTTCATTTAATTATCTTCAAAACAATAAGGTTAAGGCCTTCGATAGGTATAGCGCATTTTCGTCTCAATTTGTCAGACCCGGAACCACTTTTCACCAAGAAGAGCCCCAACCTGCACTGTGTGAAGGTTCGCGAGATTAACTTCTAATGCACTCGGCGAGAGCGCTGAGCACACAGCGTTTAAATTCTGCGCTACCTCAACAAACAATAAAATTTATTACCGAATAAAAGCCTAATATATTACTCCAATAAATAAAGTCCGTGTCTGCAATGACGCAACATCAATTTTCTTCGCACTTAGCCCAGCGCTCTCCGGGCAAAATCGACTTCTTTGTTTGCGCTGTCAACACTCCCGGTTTATGGCTCTATAGGCTTCGGGCCCGGCCTTAATGACGGCTCGGCCTCCGTTTGCTCAGAGTCTGTCTTCGGGAAAAGGCACGCAGGGCTCATTTTTACGAGCTTTCCCGGGGTTTTTAAAGACCACTGAAAGAGTGGGTAAAAAGCCATCCCAAATGAAGCTTCAAGTGTCAATAGTTTGCATATAAAAACCATTCTGGAATTAATGAATCCTGATTAAGCTCCATTTTTAATCATTGTTTCATAAAGTTGCTACAAAAGTTAAACTCGGCGAGTAACTTCACAAAATAACCGACAGACTTTCCAACGCCAGGAAGTGAGCAATTACATTTTCCCTCTATAATAACAAACCAACTATCATTACAATCCTTATAAAAGTTATTTTGTAAAAAGTTTTTGCACACCAGACACTAAGGAACATCTCCATAACAACTATGGAACTTCCTCTTATTTTTGCACAGCCTAAAGTTACGAACAAATTGTTATTAACTAATTTATTAAAATTAACTATTAATAGAGAACAAAATTTTTTCTCAGTTTTTCACATCATCGGATGGCATTAACCTTTTTTTTTTCCCTGCTAAAAAGAATTATCAAATGGAAATGACGACACAGTTTTTTCGTGGCAAATTTGATATTTTGATACTTTGCTCCTAGTGGCTTGAGACTATTGATTTATTTTGAATTGTTATTTGATATTTTGTACTTGTAATTGAGAATATTTTTCAATGTAGTGGGTAAACAGCCATCCAAATGAAGCTTCAAGTGTCAATAGTTTGCATATAAAAACCATTCTGGAATTCATGACTCCTGATTAAGCTCCATTTTTAATCATTGTTTCATAAACTCGGTACAAAGTTAAACTCGGCGAGTAACTTTACAAAAATAGTTTCAGCGCCAGGGAAGTGAACAATCACATTTTTGCTTTATAATAACAAACTAACTTCCACTGCAATTCTTCTAAAAGTTATTTTGTAAATAGTGTTTTGCACACCAGACACTAAGGAACATCATCATAACAAATGTGGAACATTCCTCTCATTTTTGAACAGCCAAAAGTTACGAAAAAATTACTAACGATTCTGTTTTTATATTTCGATAATTCGCTTAAATGGCTATTATCGCTTACCCTAATGATTTATTTTTAATCATTATTAAATATTCTGTACTTGTAATTAAGATTATTTAAAAGAATTACCCAATGGAGTTTACGACACAATTCTTTTCTGCCAGATTCGATATTTTGATGATTCGCTCCTAGTGGAGTTCACCGCTTGAGCCTATTGATTTATTTTGAATTTTTATTAGATATTTTTTGTACTTGTAATTGAGACTATTTTTCAATGTAGGAAAGAGTGGATAAAAAGTCATCCAAATGAAGCTTCAAATGTCAATAGTTTGCATATAAAAACCCTTCTGGAATTCATGACTCCTGATTAAGCTCCATTTTTAATCATTGTTTCATAAACTTGGAACAAAGTTTAAACTCGGCGAGTAACTTTACAAAAATAGTTTCAGCGCCAGGGAACCAAATAATTACAGTTTTGCTTTATAATGACTAATTTCCATTACAATCCTCCGAAAAATTATTTTGTAAATAGTTATTGCACACCAGTCACTAAAGAACATCTTCATAACAAATGAGCAACATTTTTCATTTTTGCACAGCCAAAAGTTACGAAAAAGTTACTGACTATCTAGTTTTGATATTTCGATACTTCGCTCCTAGTGGCGTTTATCGCTTGAGCCTATTGATTTATTTTGAACTGTTATTAGATATTTTGTACTTGTAATAGAGACTATTTTTCAATGTAGAGAAAGAGTGAGTAAAAGATCCAAATGAAGCTTCAAAAGTCAATAGTTTGCATATAAAAACCCTTCTGCATTTCATGGATCCTGATTTTTTTTTCTATTTTTAATCATTGTTTCATAAAGTTGCTACAAGTTAAACTCGGAGAATAACTTTGCAAAAAATAGTTCAGTGCCAGGGGAAGTGAACAATCTGCTTTACAATAACAAACTAACTTCCATTGGAATTCTTCTAAAAGTTATTTTGTAAATAATTTTTTGCCCACCAGACACTAAGGAACATCTCCATAACAAATATGGAACTTCCTCTCATTTTTGCACAGCCAAAAGTAACGAAAATATTACTATCAATTAATTAATTAAGAATAATTATTAATAGAAAACTTAAATTTGGATTATTTACCCCAGATTTTCACATCATTAGATGACAATACTGTTTTACTTATTGATAAAAAGAATTATCAATGGAAATGACGACCGTTTCTTTTGTTGTCAGATTTGATATTTCGATACTTCGCTCCTAGTGGAGTTTATCGCTTGAACCTATTGTTTTATTTTTAATCGTTATTAAATATTCTGTATTTGTAATTCAGATTATTTTTCAATATATGGTTTTTAATATTCATTATTCTTTGCATGTTTCAGAATGTTCCAGTCATATTTAGCATCAGGAACATCTTCATAGTAGAGAAGAGACTTCCTTTTATTTTTACATCAGTAAGAAAGTAAACAACTTCAGTTTGGGTAAAGTTCGTCTTCGAAATCAAAGAACATGACTTCTTTTTTATAAGCTTCAGAACTTTAAGCTTGCACTTCTGCGAGAAAGTTCAAAATTTTGTATATTGTATTCCTCCTATACACTGTCAAGAGCGCCTTCATTTGGCGTTCAAGAGAAATGGGCAGTTGGCCTCGGGACTCTCAGAGGAAGTACAGTGCAACCAAGTGCTTCTATTGAGAAGCGTCTAGTTTACAGTCTCTCATCCGAACAGGAAGTATATTTAGCGTAACCTTGCATATTAATTGGAAATTGGTCATATTTCGCGCATCATGCACGTAGCAGAGTATCGCGTTTTGGCTTAGAAGTTGAACCCTTCCACGAATCTATAATTTTATGCCTTTAAATGTGTTAAAGTCTGTAATTGAATATGTGGTGTTTGTGTGCGTCTCAATAAAGATGTGAGTTCACCAACCTGTACCTCAAGTATATCAACCCAAAACACATTCTGTTATCCTGTTACAATCTGATTGCCCAACCTGCACAATATAGTATATATTATATTATGCTAATTCAAATACATATATGACACGGTGCTATGCTAATTCAAATCAATACATATTGATGTTCAATATTTAGTTTAAATTTAAAAATTTAATTTAAAATCAATCCAATTTAAAAATTTTAAAAGTAGTCTGATATGCTATTGAGCCTAACAATTACTTAATTATAAACCGACCACAGATAGTGTAAAAGTTTTGCGAACGATCATGTAGAACGGATTCAAAAAGAACGACATCATAGGAGGAAATGCCATTTAGGAGCGATTTTAATTGCAATTAAAAATATTTTTTAATTTTTAATAAAAAATTTTTAGATTATATTATATTTAAAAAAAAAAAATAGAAGAAAAAAATTTCACTCTGACTGCTATACTCTTTTTTTTCCTAAACAGATTTGCACCTCGTATATGTGACTAGCACCCCAAAAGAAATCGAATCGTCCATTTCCGCCTAAAACCGGATGCTGATCATTCCGCTCTATCCGTAGTCAATGGATAGTCCGCATTATCTACAATACAAAGTGACTTTGCTGGAGAATTGTAATTCATATAAAAACTAATTGACTTTTATATTCTTTTTTATTATTTCGAAATTATCAGCATCTTTACCAAAGAAGCAAGCACACAAAATTAAATTATCTCAATTTTCTTTTTGCATAACAAAGATTCGTTTTTAAATTATATCAATAGGTCAATCATTTGAATATGTCTCATACAAAAAATTTAATTACACAAAACTAGTATTATTTCTACTAATTTCTTACATGGAGTCTATTAAAGGAACTACTTAAATATCATACTTGTTTCACATGATGGCTTAGAATTCAAAATAATTTATATATTGTTCAATAAATGATTCTAGTTACATAATTTAATCTTTCCAATATTTTTGTGGAATTGTTAAAAATTAACAGGATAAACTCATAAGAGCTCAAAGACAAACATTATATTTATATAGTAAACATTAACGTTATATAATAAATTTGATTTAATTAAATGCCATACAGAAAATATCTAAACCCAAAATTTTTTTCTTCTTAAAATGTTCTCTAATTTTTATTAATTTGATAAATTTTCAATAAAATTATGTGTCTTATCCATAATAAATTTAAAAATTAGAACAGAAACTTGTTCTATTCTTTTCAAATGAATATAGATTTCACTAAAAATTGAAAACATCCAAACCCAAATATGTTCTTTTAAAACTTCATGTTCTCGTTATCAATTTGATAAATTTTAAATTTAAATAAGATTATGTACCTCATGATAAGAATTTTTAAAAATAAATAGAACAGAAATTTGTTTTATTCAATTCAAGGAATACAGAGTTCACCATAGCAAGAACTACAAGCAACACAATTAAAAATTCAACAAAGGGATATTAACTTTCTAATGGCTTTCTTTTTATTTATTCCTTTATTTATTTATTCATTTGCAAAACTGTCTTTACGCTCCCTCCTCTTGGGGTTCATCAGAAAGAATGACCAATCCCAAATCTTTTCTTCTTAAGTTATTGTTATTAATTTGATAAATTTTAAATAAAATTTTGTGCCCCATCCATAAGCATTTCTTTTAAAAAAATAGATTAAAAACTTCTTTATACAATTCAAAGAAATACAGAGTCCACCATAACCAGCAACCAAGCAAGGTTTTTAATAAAGTTCAACAAAGGAATATCAACTTTCTAATGACTTTCTTTTTTATTATTTATTCATTTGCAAAACAGTCTTTATGCTTTCTCCTCTTGAGTTCATCAGAAAGGGAGACCAATACCGAAACATCCGAATTCAAATATTTTCTTAAGTTACTGTTATTAATTTGATAAATTTTAAATAAAATTTTGTGTCTCATCTATGAGAAATTCTTTTAAAAAAAATAGATCAGAAATTTGTTTTATTCATTTCAAAGGAGTACACAGTTCTCCATAGCAAGAACTACAAGCAACGCGCTTAAAAATTTCAACGACTTTCGCTTTATTTATTCGTATATTTATTAATTCATTTGAAGATAACGAATGGCAAAAACAACCAAACCTAAATATATTCCTTTAAAACTTCCTGTTTTCGTTATTAATTTGATAAATTTTAAATTTAAATTAAATTATGTGCCTCATGTTATGAGAACTTTTTTTTTAAAAAAAAGCAGAACAGAAATTTGTTTTATTCATTTCAAACGAGTACACAGTTCACCATAACCAAAACTACAAAGCAACGAGCTTAAAAATTTCAACAAAACGATATTAACTTTCTAATGACTTTCTTTTTATTTTTATTAGCTTGTTTGTTTGTTTTTATTTATTTGCAAAATTAGCCTAATGCTTGCTCCTCTTGGGTTCATCAGAAAGAATGAACAATACCAAAACATCCAAACCCAAATCTTTTCTTTACAGTACAGAAAAGTAAAAAAAAAAAAAAAAAAAAAAAGAAAAGAAAATATGAAACGGAAAAGAAAATAAACGAAACTGCAGCTGAAACAATCGGAAAAATTAAAGATGATGTAGGAAATAAAAAGAAAAAAAAACAACAAAAAAAACCTCAAAGGAAAACTTAGTCGATGGATAAGTAAAATAAAAATAAAATAAAAAAAAAAATGTATCTTCTACAAGAAGGGGGGGGAATAACAACAAATTATAAGTATAACAAACAACAATCTTTGTATTAAATTTTACATATAAATATTTGTATAAATAGCAATAAATTTTTAATAAGATGATAATTGATAATTAAATAAAATGATAATTGATATAAATAAGATGATAATTAAATGTTGTTCGACAAAATGAAAGAATTAGTCAAAATTCAATCACCCTTAAAACCATTTATACCACAAAAATATATGAATTGACGAATACTGTACAAAATGTACAAAACCTTATAGATGAATGCCATTTTCAAATCATGCCATTGAAAAGGCCAGAATGAGGAATTAAATGTATGGATGAATGCCATGAATATCATACCACATTTCACCACTGAAACGGCCAGAATGTGGGATTAACAGGATTGTTGAATATCATACCATTTAGAACCATACCACCACTGAAACGGCCAGAATGTGGGATTAACATGATTGTTGAATATCATACCATTTAGAACCATACCACCACTGAAACGGCCAGAATGTGGGATTAACAGGATTGTTGAATATCATACCATTTAGAGCCATACCACCACTGAAACGGCCAGAATGTGGGATTAACAGGATTGTTGAATATCATACCATTTAGAACCATACCACCAATGAAATGGCCAGAATGTGGGATTAACAGGATTGTTGAATATCATACCATTTAGAACCATACCACCAATGAAACGGCCAGAATGTGGGATTAACAGGATTGTTGAATATCATACCATTTAGAACCATACCACCAATGAAACGGCCAGAATGTGGGATTAACAGGATTGTTGAATATCATACCATTTAGAACCATACCACCACAGAAACGGCCAGAATGTGGGATTAACAGGATTGTTGAATATCATACCATTTAGAACCATACCACCAATGAAATGGCCAGAATGACGAATTGTAAATAAAATTATGTGTATCATGTACAAGAATTAAAAAAAAAAATAGAACTTTTTTTCATTCATTTCAAAGGAATGGAGAATTTACCATAATCAGAACTACAAGCAACGCGGTTTAAAATTTCAACAAAGCGATATTAACTTTCTAATGACTTTCGCTTTATTTATTGGTTTGTTTTATTTATTTATTTGCAAAGCTGTCTTTACGCTCGCTCCTCTTGGGGTTCATCAGAAAGAATGACCAATACCGAAAACATCCAAAACCCAAATCTTTTCTTTACAGTACAGAAAAGTTAAAAAAAAAAAAAAAAAAGAAAAAAAAATATGAAACGGAAAATAAAATAAACGAACTGCAGCTGAAACAATCGGAAAAAATTAAAGATGATGTAGGAAATAAAAAAAAAATAAAATAAAAATAAAACCTCAAAAGGAAAACTTAGTCGATGGATAAGTAAAATAAAATGAAAAAAAAAATGTATCTTCTACAAGAGTAGGGGGACTAACAACAAACTATAAGTCTTCTCTCTTTCTCTCTCTTTTTTTGAAGAAGGCTATCGGCTATAAGTTAGTGTTTCAGCGGCGTGTAAAATTAACTTGTCAAAAATATAAATTAGTGATGGGGGTGATGTGGGAGGGGGCTGGACGTAGGGGTGAGGGGGTCACGCCGAACCCGATCAATGTGAACATCTGGCGTTTTCAGCCCTTGTCAAAGCAAAGGGGCATTAATTAAATCCAATCAATATCTGAAGCAGGCAGCCGACAGTTGTTGCTATATATTGTTGAAGGGTGGTCCACTCGGTTGGGGGGCTCCAATCCTCCCCCTAACCCCTTCCAGTCTGTGTTTTTAGTGGACGGATTTGCTGAGGGGGGGGGGCACAGGTATAAGGTTTGTTGGTGTGCGGATATCGATAACGCCGAATAACACACTGAGAACTCGTTATTATACATTTTAAATTGAAGAGGGTTTGACGGTTTGTTATTAAAGAAAGGGGTCTTCGTGCCCCATGGATGGTCAGTTGGAAAGAGGAGCATAGATTCTTTTTTTTTTTTCCAGAGGAATTATATTCGGAAATGGATTGGGAAATGGTTGGGATTTTCCAGTGTTTATCGATGTATAAGATTCGTAATCATATCTTCTTCTGCTAATATTGAACAGTAATGTGAAGAACAGCAAAAATAATCTGGATTAAATATCACTAAGTAGAGCTTAATGGAAGTAATGCATTGATATATAAGACATACATTTTGATTGAAAATTCCTACGTAAAAGCACCTTGCTTATTATGGTGCCTATTTTAATTACCATGCTTCAGAGTTTATTCCTGCTTTAAAATGCCACTCTTAAACATATTGATACGGCACATCTTATTCACAAGTTCATTAACGAACGTTTATTGAAAATTAATGAATAAGAAAATAATGTTCACTGACCGAACTTATGAATTATATGTTTTAAGGAAAAATTAAAAATGATGTGGAAAAAAAAATTCAAATGGAAAAGTTAGTCTATTAATAAATACAAAAATGGTATTATTTAAATAGGGTATGGATAATATACCATACCATATTTCACACACAATACCTTCACTAAAAACGGCCAGAATGGGGCATTAAATGGATTGATGAATGTCATATCATTTCATACCATACCATCACTGAACCGACTAAAATGATGAATTAAATGGAATGATGAATACCATACCATACTTCACAGAATACCATCACTGAAACGGACAGAATGAAGAATTAAATGAATTGATAAATATTATACTTCATGCCATGCCATCACTAGAACAGCAAGAATTATGAATTATATAGATGGAAGAATGCCATGAATTTTACGATATTGTATTAATACATATACTACATATATCATTGTATTAATTTTTAGAAAATAAAAGAGCACATTGTATTAATACCGTTGATATTTAATATCGCTAACAAAATTTCTGTACAACAAATTGAAGATTTTAGTTGAGATATCATTGGAACGACATGAAATATGATTAATAAATCCACTGAATTTCATGTTGTCGACTTTTTTAAAATTGAAAAATCCTCTGATTTAGGATCCTTTTCAGATCTTCAATCAGGGATCCGATTTTGCGTCCCAGAAACCCTTTATACCACAAAAGAAATGAATTGTCGAATGTTGCAATTTACGAACTTGACCTGAAATTATGACTTGAATTTTTGAAACTGAAAAATCCTCTTATTCGTGATGCTTTTCAGATCAGAAGAAGATAAGATAGACGCAGATAGGATCCTCTTCAGATCTTCAATCAAGGATCCTATCCCTGAAAGGATCAAGGATCCTATCCCTGCATCCCTGAAATCATTTATACCATAAAAAAATGAATTGACGAATGCTGTGAATTAAGAACCTGACCTGAAATTATGACCAGAATTATCAAATCCACTGAATTTTATGTTGCTGAACTTTTTACATATTAATCCCTGGATTAAATTTTACATATTAAAATTCATATTGTATAAACCGCTAAAAACAACAAACTACAAACTTCTTATTGTATAAACCATTAATATTTAATAGGGCTGACGCAATTTTTGTCCAATATAATGAAGGAATTAGTTAAAACAAAATCACCCCTGAAACCATTTATACCACAAAACAAATGAATTGACGAATGCTATGAATACCATGAATTGAATAACTTCTTATTTATCTCTGTTATTGAATATTTCTGAGAACCGTCAATCTATAGATGGCAAGAATAATTCGCACACTGAAACCTGCAATCTCCATCCCACCCCACACCCCTTCTAACCATCCCCGTCGGTCAATAAATGTGTCTACACCACCAACATGGACTCGAAGCCATTTTTCTGTGACTCATCCCCGCTCCCAATTTATCAACATCTTCTCTCCATCCCTCTCTCCCTCTCTCTCTCTGAGAGAGAAAGAGAGAGGGAGAGAAATTAGCGGTGTGTGCGTTCACACACCTGAAAGAAAACTCGGCAAGACTTTGCAAAATAATTAATTTCTCTCTCCTTCCTCTCCCCCCTCATTAATCAGGGGCGAAGAGGGGTGATTAAATTTCATTAAAACACCAAAACTTTCTCCTCGAGATCCGTTTCCTTGCAGATTAAGAGCCGGAAAAGAAAGTTATGATGCAATATTTTGCAATTTGCCTAACCTTCATTTCGCCTTTTTTTCATCAGCTCACTTCACTTCCCCACCCCTCCTTCACCCCCAGACCCTTTTGTTCGGAGCAAGCATCCCCCTCCACTCCTTTTTCCTTTTCCTCTTTCCCTGTTTCTCCCAGTTTCTGTTGGGAAAGAAGCCTCTTTTCCTCTCACGGATGAAGATAAAAAAAAAGAAAAGTTTTTCCCGTTGTTGTACGATTCTCGGAATTGTGTAATGATATTTAATAAGTCTGCTCTGGAATTGTTGGTTTATTTAAAAAGGTTGCTAGTTGCCTAACTTGGTTTTTCCTGTATGTTGTTAGGGTTTAAAATATTTACCTGCAAAATCAAAATGATTTTAAAAGCAATACAATGGAGGAAATTATAAGGAACTGACTTTGTCTTATCACAAGGTCATGATTCAAGTTTCTTTTCGTTGAGAATTCAACCTGCAAAATTAAAAGGATTTTAAAAGCAAAACAAAAGAAGAAATTAAAGGAACTATTTTGCCTTATCACACAAATTATAAGGAACTGACTTTGCCTTATCACACTGTCATAGTTCAAACTTATTTTCTTTGAGAATTCAACCCTCAAAATCAAAATGAATTTAAAAGCAAACCAAAAGAAGAAAGGAAGAAATTGTAAGGAATTGGCTTTGCCATATTTCATAAATTATAAAGAAATGTCTTTACCTTATTACACAAATTATAAGGAAATGGCTTTGTCTTATCACACGGTCATAGATCAAGCTTCTTTTCATTGGGAATTCAACTTGCAATATCAAACTGAATTTAAAAAATAAAACCAAAATGAGAAATTAAAACATTATAAGGAACGTGTAATAATTATACGTGAACGTGAATTATAAGGAAGGTGTGTATCAAAGCAACAAAGGAAAGACTCTTTTTAAAAAAAGTTATGCCCCAGTAACATTTCTTCGCCAGTATTATTTCAATCTGTTATCTCCCAACTCCTTATTGTTAAAAGAATTTTTCTCATGGTTTACAATTTTCAAAGGTTCTCCACACTGTACGTGTTTCCTCCTCCAATTCCTTTTTCGAAATGGTAAATTATTCCTTCCATTTCCTCTCCACCATTCTACTTTCCCACGCTGCTAATTAATAGGAACCCCTGCATCAAGCAATAAATCACCCAAGTCAGATACTATACATATGCAAATTATTGATCATAGTCGGTCAGCCAGTCACTCATTTAATGGTCATTTTATTATCAACTGACACGAGGCTCTATCACGTAACTCCTGTTTTATTTTTCTTTATAAAACAGTCTAAACTTTTACATTTTTCTTCGCTAGATATATCTTTGACTTGGATACAGGCATCTAGTGAACAGAAGCAATATGGTTTATAACAGGGGTCTCCAAACTTTCCAGCATTAGGGCCATACTGTTTACTCCAGTAAGTATGAAGGGCCAAAACCGTTTTAATTTTTCTGCCATTATCTATAATTTCTATGGTTTTAATGTGTTTTTTATCCTACTTATTACAGCAACAATATGCTATTCGCTGTCGCTGGCCGGAGGGATGACACTGGTGGGCCGAATTTGGCCCGCAGGACGTAGTTTGGAGACCCCTGGTTTATAATATGCTGAACTTCAGGATGCTATAAGTAGTTTCTTTTGAATTTTTATAAGTATTTCTTTTTTTGGTTTTACGAATTTCGTTAGAATTTTACTGATTAACTTGTTTCATACCAAATTTTGGTTTATATATACGTATTTTTTTTAATTTGCCAATGCAGTTCTTGTATTCACCTTTTGGATTTATTTTTTAATTAAATGATTTTCAATTTCGCTGCTACATACTACGGTACTACGGACCTTGAATATATATATATATATATATATATATATGAGGCATTTCATTGTTTTCGTACTACAAATGCTATGATAGTTTTGTTATACAATTTGCGAGAAGTGACTATCGGTAGCGGCTTTCATTGTACAAAAAGGTTATGTTCATAGTTCACTTTTATCAACACAACCTTTTTGTTAAAACAACTTAAAAAGAGACATCGTGCCTGACAAATCCTTAAAATGTATTTTGTTTGATTGTTGGCTAATTTAAATCAAAAACAATAATATACACACATATATATATATATATATATATATAATTTAAATCAAAAACAATAATATACATATATATATATATATATATATATATATATATAATATACATATATATATATGTATATTATTGTTTTTGATTTAAAGTAGCCAACAATCAAACAAAATACATTTTAAGGATTTGTCAGGCACGATGTCTGTTTTTAAGTTTAGAACACGCACAAACAAAAACAAAAAAGAACAAAGGACAATCAAGAGTTATTCCAATTAATCTTCGAAAACGTAGTGCCATTTTGTTGTACTACAAATGCTATGCTAATTTTGCTATACAATTTGAGTGCAGGGATTGTAGGTAGCAGCTTTCGCTGTACAAAAATGTTGTGTTCGTAGTTCACTTCTTGTAAGTTTTCTTTCAGTGTTTTCTTTTGTTCCTTATATATATATATATATATATTATAACTGTTTTTGATTTAAATCAGCCAACAATCAAGCAAAAATACGTTTTAAGTATTTGCAAGGCACGATGTCTAGTTTTAAATTTAGAACACACACGTAAAAAAAAAAGGGCCAAAGGACAATCAAGAGTTATTCCAATTAATCTTGTGAAACGTCGTGCCATTTCTGCTGTTTCGCAGGCAGCCCTGTGTACATATATTAAGAAGCAAATGCGCTCTGGGGTTTTCGCATTCCATAATCGCGAATACGTGCCAACGGTCGAAATATCTCAAAAATAATCGCCAATTATTGCGAAAATCCAACCCAAACGGAGGAAAGAGGGAGAGAAATTACTTCACAATTTACCCATTTGCCCCTCAAAGAAACAGAAGAAACTAAAATAAATATAATAAAAATAAAAAAAAAATACCTCAAACCTCGAGTTACAATAAAATAAAAATTATTAAGCACCCACTTTTACTAATGGACTTCTAGGCCTTCTAAACCAGCGGGTGCCTCATTAAAAATGCCTGGCACGTACGTCACGATTTGGCTCCGCCCACTCTTAAGCTCGATTATTACACCAAAATGCGAACCGTACCTGGAGTACGTATAATTCGGTAAAGGGACGCAGTTATCATTCTTCAACTGACGAGTAGCCAGGTGAGGTTGCTGGCAAATGAATGTAATCCGAACCATTAGGGGTGGATGGAACAAAAAAAAGAACAAAATGGAACAAAAAAAGAGAAGATTCCAACAGCGTTTATCCCGAACACTCACCGGATTCGACGACTCCGTTTCGAATAGGAACACGACTTAACATTAATCATTGTTATACATAAAAGGTCAGGAAATGTATACCACAGGCAGCACTGCAGAGAAATTTGGCGATACTCGAAACTTCAGCGAGTGTTATTATTTCGTTTCGAAGAATGATTTTTTTATTTTTTTATCCTTATTATTATTATTGCTTCGGTTCACGCTCTTTTGCGAATAGCTCGGTTGCAGTCACGTTTGTGCAATGCGAAATTTTCTATTATTACGTCCGTCTGGCCATGCATTGAGATCTAAAGTATCTCCTCCCATCTCTGACTGTGCTGGGCTACCTGCTAATAGACGCTTTACTCGGTTCGGTTTCTGTTAAGGCTTGTTTTTCTTTCGAAAGGGGTAGTTCGGTATGAGAGGAGAATTTTTAAATATAAAGGATGTAGATAGTGTAGAAAAAATAATAAGGCAAAACTTCACCAATGTTGTGTTGATATTCTATATATGCTTACAAAAAATGAATGTCTGAATTAATTGGGCAAAGAATTTGCATTCAATTTCATTTGCGGAAACGTATAGAATGTTGCAGAAGGCATTCGGTGAGCATTCCTACATCGGAAAGAAATTTTTCCCACCGTGCGACTTCTGGTTATTCCTAAACTCAATCGACTCAACGTTTTGAGTCGATTGAAGAGATTCAACGTGAATCGCCGCGCGCTTTGAATGTCATCCTGCCGATGGCTTTTTAGCATGTATTGAGGCATAAGTGCATTGAAGTTGGCATGTGTCCGGAGGGGAATACTTTGAAGGCGATGAAATAAATTTAAAAGAATAAATAAAGAGTTTCTGAAAAAAAAAAATGGTCTTACTTTTGGACACAGTAGTATTTGATATTCCTCAGACATTATACAAACTGAGACATCATAGTAAGATCAGAATATATCCTTTCTATCACTGTTCTTACATGCAGTCATTCCCTCAACATCATCCTGATAAGATCCATATGTCTTCATGGAAGGAATCTCTGTCAGGAGCATCGAGAGATTCAAAGGTAACAGACTGACATGACTCCACTATCTGCGAGTTTTATCTGACCAAAATGGATTGACCTTTACATATTGGGTGACCCAACCGCAAATCTACACTACCAAAGTACTTCGCCCACCTTCGTCAAGTTCTACCCTTTCCCCTCTGTGATGCAGCAAGCAGGTCCATTGAAATTCTCCTTTGATTTGCATTCTCTCTATTAAAATGCATATTTGAATGTTTTTTTGTAAAGTTATAACTTTGTGTTAGGGGTTAACATTTATTGTACTTTCCGAGTTAGAGATTAAGAAATCCATATTTTATTTTCCCATACCCATACCCATTTTTTCGTTTTGTATAGCATCAGTGTTTAACAACTAGTTGTTCTTATGAAAATACTAAAAATTTAATAATACCAACTTTATAATAATACCAATAATAACTAATACCAACTTTTTTGTTTTGTACAGCATCAGTGTTTAACAATTAGGTGTTCTAATGAAAATACTAAAATTTATCTTCTTAGACTTGCTATTTATTGAGATTGTGTAACTGATAAACACAACTTCCTCTTGAAAATTTCAGTCAATTAATATTTATCACAAAAAATCACAAAGGAAAATATGTGTAGGTAATGTCGTGTCATATTTGACAATTTAGCTATAAAATATAGATTTGCTTTGAGTTGTTAAGGTTTCTCTGATAACGAAAATAAAACTACTGGCAAAAGTTTTAAATGTTAACTCTTTTCTCTAAGGTATATATATATATATATATGAATGAAGCATAGATCAAGTTTATATTTAAAGTTATGCTGTTGATTTATAATAAACATTAATTCAATGAAAATCATATCTCATACCAGCGAATGATAACCTTTTTCTAGTGTAAAAGCAATTCATTTAAAGAAAACTTTCATGGTGACGAATTGACAAGAAAGTTCATAGGATAGACATGATCATGATTTTAGATGATTCCGATCATGATTCTAGAAGATTCTGGATCACCATTCTTGATGATTATCATCATTCTGAATGATTCTGATCATGATTCTAGATTATTCTAGATCATCATTCTGGATCATCCTTCAGTATGATTCTGGATTACCATTCTTGATGATTCTGGATCACCATTCTGATGATTTTGAATCAGGATTCTGGATGATTCTGGATCATGATTCTGCATCATTCTGATCGTCCGTCAGTATGATTCTTGATTATCATTCTGGGTGATTCTGGGACAAGATTTAGCATGGTTCTGGATCCTTATTCTGGAGATTATCTTCTTTCTGAATAATTCTGAATCATGATTCTGGATCACCATTCAGTATGAGGATGGATTATCATTCAGCATGATTCTGGATTTCTTCTTCTGACCGCAGTTCTTTGATGGTCAACTCATTTCATTTATTGAGAAGAATTCATGACAAATAATTAGAACGAATAGAAAATAATATCAGTTTGATTTTGTTGCAATGATTTTGTTCTTCACTGCGACCAGAAGTGAAAATACAAAAATACTACTGTGGATTTTTTTTTGTCATAGTCGGTTCCTTTCCTATTGAATTCATTTGATTTTTCATACTTGGTATTAAAGAACTTGAATTTAAAATCAATTTATTGATGGAAATATTTTTTTAAATGTTGCATGTTGGTGAAAGGAATTCAAAGTATTGATTTAATTATATGAAGAATTTACTGTACATGCACTATTTGCGTATCAAAATTTTTAAAAAAAAACTTATGCACAGTTGATATTTTATTTTGCAGAATAAAAGACTGTTTTGTGCTGCTTGTCTGCTTTGTACTATTTCTATGGACTGCCATGAATCTCAAGTGAATTCCTGTAATTTTTAATTTTAACAGATCTTTGTCACAATCGTAACGATAATCAACAAATAACATATTTTACCATCCTCAATTACCATATCGTGGCATTTGCCAGCTGTACTTAAAAATGGTTTAATTAACATTGAGAAGTGGAAAATTGTTTATTTTTTCACGACTCTTTACAATAAGTATAAATGATTGTTATAATTTTTTGCATGTAATCGCGAAGATATAAGAGGCTTAAATGATTTTCTATTGCTTAAGTAATATAAAAATTTTAAATATCTTCTTTGAATATTATTTAAAAAGTTATTTAAATGATTCGATGAGCAGTTATCGCATGAATATTATTTGAAAATTTATTTAAATGATTCGGTGAACGGCTATCGCATGAATATTATTTGAAAAGTATTGCATGAATATTATTTGAATGTTTCTCAGCGGCAGCACCGGTTGCGCTGTATTTCCTCTCGAAACCTACTGAACATTTCTCCTGAACGCCACTGGGGCGCTGTTGCACTGCGTAGGAGGAAGAACGGTACACAGTTTCATTGGTGGATTTTGTTTTGCTGTATAGTAACGTAGATAAAAATAAAAAATTTAATTAAATTAAATTTTAAAAATAACGTTAATTTTTTTTTCAATTCCTTTGATAAACTATCGTAAATGAGGTCTGTTAATAAGCTAAAAAGTTCATAAACTTTATAAATTAATTACATGACTTTTTTTTTCATTGTTATTAAATGTTTCTTCCACAGAAGCGTCATGAAATTACGTTTTAATATTTTCAAATGTTACTTTTCCATTTAATATATTTTTACAATTGCTTTCACTGAAGTTTACAAACATCCTACATCTCGCCGTAAATTATCATCATGTGTGAACATGATGTTGTCCTGGTTAGGGGTCCGTGACGTTATCCGAAAATGAGGGTCAGGCAAATAAAACTCCATTGCAAATTTTGGTGGGAAATGATACTTTGGGCTTCTTAACTCTTGAAATGATTCATGAATAACGTTAGTCTTATGAAATTTTCTGGAGAATTTGGCTTTTTTGAAGTGCTATAGTATGGTTTTGAATCATTTTCCTGTTTTTCTTGGGATTTTAAACATTTGTATTTCCCATGGCTATAAGTACTCAGTAGTACGTTGATCAATTCCTTTTCCTTAAAGTTTCATATTTATCCCTTTTGTCATTTTCCCATGCCTATTGACTGTATAGTGCTTCTAATTGTATTTGGAATACTTCATTCTTCATTTATGCCTAGAACTTTTCAAACTTTGATATATTCTATTGAACTGATAGTGATTCTTGTAAATTTGGAATACTTCATTTTTCATTTATACCTACAAACTTTGATTATTCTTCTATTGAATGTGATAGTGATTCTTGAAGAATTTTTCTTTACTTTTCTTACTTTTCTATATTCTTTTAGAGATTCTTGAACAATGCATTCTTCATGGAGTTCTTGATCTATTCAACATTGCTATATTCATGCGACTATTGAATTTGGCCATTCTTGTAGTATTCAAATCAATTGCTTCATGCATATCTTGCATTATTAAACATTGTTATATTCCTGAGTTTATTCAGTTATCCGTTCTCGAATATTCATACATGATAAGTTGAAATTTGCTGAACAGATTTCAGTTTTTTTCTGGTATTAATTTCCTACATTACATAATGACATAATACTATCTATATACAAGAAAATTCTATTAAATTTTAAATCTTTATTAAATGTACTGTTTAAATTTCTTTTATAATTTTCTAAAAAAAAAAAAAAAAAAAAATTTTTTAATTGTTATTTTTCTGTTTACGTTTTTACTTTCTGAAGCAGCGCATTTCAAAAACTTCAAAACATGTTATATTTAAAGTAAAAAATAAATAAATAAACACAAATCTATTTTTTTTTTTTTTTTAACTGCCAACTCAAAACTCACCTTGAACGCAGTTAATCGGATTTCTCACCCCCCTCCTCTCACCTCACCTTTTCTGGAATCGGAGAGCTCTTCAGAGAGGAGGAGTCATGGGGTCAAAAAACATATCGTGAAATCCCCCCCCATCTTCGTTCCTCCCCCCATCCCATCCCCCGTCTCTTTCTCTCATACTTTTAAAGAGGATTTTGATCATGTTTGTCACGTTTCTACCATTGTGAGAACCCGCCCCTCATTTGATGTAGCTGGGATTCCTACTCTTCCCTGCCCCTCTACACCCCCTTTTACTTTGGTGGGAGAGAAAAGGGGGAGGGGGGGGCACTGTCTCGAACGAGATTATTATGAAGTTTGAAGTTGGTAATTTCTTCTAACCACTGGAGGCTTCGGGATTTTTTTTTTTTTTATTTTTATGTTTCATTTAGTTTGATGCCTTTTATTAATTTGTTATTAGTCTTTTTTTTTTCCTTCCAGTTTGGAAGTATCAAACAAGAAGTTTGATTAAACAAGAAGTTCTAGATTTTTGTGGTTTTTTGAAGAAGGTTTTGGTTCACAAGAAATTTGATCAAACAAAAACTTCTAGATTTTTGTGGTTTTTAAGTCTTCTGGCAATAGTTTCATTCACTTAATTCATATAATAGGCTTCCAGAAACTTTTCATTGTGTAGTGGATTTCTAAACACCAAAAAAACCAAACAAATGCCATTTAAAGATGGTCAAAACCAATCCAACCTTAACTGAATAGCGCTTCTTCTGGGCCAAAAACTCTAGACCATTGCGTAGTGGGTTTTTTTTAAGATCCAAAGCAAAAAAAAAATGACATGTAAAGACGATCAAAACTAATCCATCCTTAATTGGATACTGACTGGATGTTTCTTCTGGCTCCCAAACTCTAGACCATTGCATAGTGAATGATCCAAACCAGAAAGTATCATTTAAAGACTGTTAAAAGTAATTCATCCTTAACTGGATGACATTCGTTCTGGGTCTAATACTCTAGACCACTGTATATTGGGTTTCTGAAGATCCAAACCAGAAAGTGTCATCTAAAGACATTTAAAACCGATCCATCTTTAATTGGATGCTTTCCTTCTGAACTAGACCATAACGTGTTCTGAAGACCCTAAATCAGTGAATACCATTTAAAGACGGTTAAAAGTAATCCATCCTTAACTGGATGATATTCGTTCTGGGTCCAAACAATCTTTAGACTACTGTGTATTAGCTTTCTGAAGACCCAAACCAGAAAGTATCATCCAAAGATGTTTAAAACCAACTCATCTTTAAATGGATGGCTTTCTTTCTGGTCTCCAAACTCTAAGTCACTGCGTATTCTGAAGACCCCAAACTAGAAAATCCAATTTAAATATTGTTCCATAAAATCTTCTGTATGCACTTATCTTACTGTACGATGGGTTTCTGAAGATCCAAACCAAAAATATCATCTAAGGACGGTTAAAACCAATCCATCCTTAATTGGATGCTTTTCCTTCTGAGCTCCAAACTCTAGACCACAGAGTATTCTGAAGACCCCAAACAGAAGATACATAAAATATTATTTAAAGATGGTTGAAATCAATCTATCCTCAGCTGGACGGCATTCCTTCTGGCCCACAAATTCTAGATTACTGAGTATTGACCACAGGTTTCTGAAGAACAAGATAAAAAAAAAAAGATGTCACATAAAACATTTTAGATTACGGTTAAAATAAAAAAATGTCAATTCATTCTTAAACGAACGGCATTTCTTCTGATCTTCAAACTCTAGATAATTTTTGGGCTGTTTTTCTGCCATTACCTCAAAAAGAAAAGAAAACTAAAATATTTGGTTTGTGACTCTTCTCTATAACAGGCTATGCCGCGTTTCCTTATCGTGCCAAATAAAATTGCTTCATCGAAATTCTTACAAAATAATAATAATAATAATTTAACCTATGCAGTACCATGAAAATTCTAGAATGGGATCACATTTCCTAAACAGAGATTGTTGAAACCCAAAGTCCTTTTGGAATCACAGGGCTCAATTTGGTTGTCTTTTTTTTTTGGTTCATTCTTTAAATATTTTCCACGTCTTTGTAAATTATGTTGCATGAAAGCTATTGGTTTTCAGGAATTTAAAAATATGCATTCATGCAGTGAAGAGATAATAATTTCATCTTTTGAATGAACATTTTTTCCCTACAGTTACAAGAAATGACAGATACAAGTTGCAAAAGAACATGGTGAAAACAGAACACAATACAATGTACAATGAGTTTCTTGAACACAATAGTCATTTACTCATAGGATTTACTTCCTTCCTATATTTCCTTTTGTTCAGAACTTTGCATTGCAGAATTTGGTCGCTTTCTATTTGCACGATTGGTAATTAGAGCTGTTCACCAATCCAGTTGGAAACAGATGGGTCGAAGTCATTGTGTTTGATCAACAATCGAAAAAAACAGTAACATTTCGAGTTAGAGTAACATTTCAAACAATATTAATGCGATAGCCGTTCATCGAATCATTTAAATAACTTTTCAAATAATATTCATGCGATAACCGTTCACCGAATGTGAAACTGAATTTAATGCAATAAATATTACATTTATGTCTGTTAACTATTGCTGATACCCAAATCTCCATAATTCCTTCTGAAATCTATTAAAATAAAACCAATAGATCTTAATAGTTCCAAAAGGGTTTAAAATATTTCGGATGAGGAATTGTATCGTTTTTTGGACCTAAAATAGCCTTGCCTCGGATATTATCAATGCATTATCACCTATCAGAGATATAATCATCTATAGAACCATAGATCCTTCATTTTGTTCGCCAAATAAGTTTCATTAAAAATATTAAAGGTTCTATTGTTTCTATACATGGAGTACAACATAGATCTACCTCCTTGTGGTGCACTCCGGGCAACGTCTAGTACGGAAAAAGGATCTACAAATACTGCTTTCAGTCTGGCTAACAGTCACAAGCCCTGGTACGATCATATTCCTAATATCCCTAAATGGCCTAGAGAAAAATTGGTGGCATTGATACGACTTTTCTTTTTCGTTTTGTTGGCACGATTGTCTCCGCAAGCATCTTCACAGAAGAAAACCGACTCCTGACCCTCTCTGTCTCCTGTGTGATAACCAGGAAGAAATGAACTTGTTTCACCTTGCTTCCTGTTCTGCACTGCCTCCTGTTTCTTTCTGGAAGGGCTATTAGATTGCCAGACTTAAGTGGATGGATTAGCTGTTGTCATTTGTTTCTGTCTTGCTCTTTATATTTTTACTGGTACGCCCTGGTATCATCATATTCATGATATCCCTGAATGGCCTAGAGAAAAATGGGTGGCATTGCTACGGCTTTTCTTTTTTCGTTTTGCTGTCACGAGTGTCTTCGCAAGCATCTTCACAGAAGAAAACAGACTCCTGAACCTCTCTGTCTCCTGTGGGATAACCAGAAAGAAATGGACTTGTCTCAACTTGCTTCCTGTTCTTCTCTGCCTTCTGTTTCTTTAGGGAAGCGGTATTGGATAGCCAGACTTTAGTGGATGGATTAACTGATGTCATTTGCTTCTGTCTTGTTCTTTTTTCCTTTATATGTGTTATCCTGTAAACTTGCCATTGGAAATAAAAAAAACTAGTTCCTATACATAAATAAGAGGAGAATTTTTGAAAAATAAAAGTTCAAAGCATGCATATTGAAACGATGAACATTTAATATGATGATTTTATATTTCATAATTTTTACCTGAAGTTCTTCGGTGCTAGATTGTAATTGTAGATCTGCAATATAAACTTTTGTATTTTATGCAGGATACACCAGAGATAAAAATGGGATTGAGTTCTAGATTCTTGTACCAGGTTATAACGCTATGTTCAACATCAAGTAATTGGTAAATAAATGGCTCCATATTAATTGCCTGCCTATTGTAAAGATGTTCACTTTACATTATACATCATACGAAGCAAAAACCAACTTTACTTTCTCAGTAATGATCAATAAATTTCTTGTAGCATCATGGATACAATGCAATTGGTTCCATATCTATAGTCTGGACACTTTAAAGCTTGGAATTTCAAATTATATGAAATCTTAAAAAAAAAAAAAAAAAAAAAAAAAAAAAAATCTTGAAATATTCTATAAAAGATTACAAATATCCAATTAGAGCCATGTTATAATATTTGACGATGTTTTTAAATAGGCAAGTATGGGATATTTTATAGCACAAGAGCTAGATTTGATCAAACTATACAATAAGTTCTTGTGGCCTCATTGTCAGTTTTTTTATTCTTTGCATAGACATTTTTAAATTTCAATAAATACAATTGCAACAGCAGAGAAATTACAACAACAACATATAAGGACTGATGGCCAAGTGACTAGCTCTCTGGAGCTCGGTCCACAGGTTTTGGTTAGAGTCACGGTTGTGCCATGGATGTTATAAATCCACTTTAAGCTGTAGGTCCCAGTCTAATATGACTGTTGAGCATAGGGATGACAACCCTACCCCGTAACAGTCATTTTCACGGGTGAGACTTCTATCTACGTGTGCTCCATCACAACAGAAGTTGCTTTCACCTTTCCCTTCTTCCATAAGACCACATGGGTCCTTGGATTTGGTCTAGATGTTGTTGTCTATCAAGTAGTATAAGAAACAAACACAGTAGCAATTGTTATGATTGTTCAATCAATAAATGTTTGTATATTTTTAATATTTTTTTTTAAAAAAAGGAGTAGAACTTTTTGAAAAATAATAATAATGTTATATTAATGCTTTATTTCAAACTGATTTTAAATCTTTATTTAAGATAGATTACTCGAGAATCTTAGATTTTAAGACAATCTTTTTTATTATTTATTTATTTTACTGATGGCAGGTCAATTTTGCGAATTGCTTTTTAAAATTATTTTTAAATTGAAGCAATTGATTAAATCGGTTTATACTTAAGAAGATTAATAACTAATAAGTCTTTATTCGTGCAATTCAAATCTAATAACTTTTTTTGAAATAGGCAAAAAAAAAAAAAAACAAATTTAAATATCAAATGAAAAAAATTTTATAAGATTAATTTCTTTCACAGAATAACTAATTAAAAATAACTCTTATTCTAAAAATAAAGACTATTTCGGCGAAATCTGAACAAATTAAAAAAAAAAAAAACCAACAGTTTTTGTTGAAAAAAAGCTAAATTTCTTTCTTTCTTTAAATCTTTTGGAAAAATATTTAATTTTTTTTTTCTTCATAAAACATATCTGCAATGCTTTTAAAATCGTACTCTTAAAATTCTCTATTGCTTTTTTTTTTTTTTTTTTTAGTCAATGATGTTAATACTTTATTTCTTTTCCAATTAATTTATAATGAAAGGTTTAAAACAAACAGCATTATGTTGCAATTTAAATAATTAATGCAACTTTCAATGAATTTCCGAGCAACAGTACTTACTAATGACGATCTTTTTTTTTAATTTTTTTTTCTTTTTACACCCAATCATCTTAATTTCAGACATCACCCAATAAAACAAGAAAAATATTTTTTTTCGGAATTGCTATCTAAATTATTTTTTTCCTCCATTTACATCCTAGTAAATAAATAAAAGCGTTCGGGGAATAAATAAATTGCTCTAGACGAAATAAAAAAAAACAAAGCTCAGTGCTTTGTAATGAGTTGGAAGATAACATTTGATAAGCGATTTAAAAGAAGTGATTATTTTTAATGAATCGCCGCAATTTTAGCTGCGATTCAATTCTGTTTTTCATTTTTAGGGAAAGTATTACTTTTTGATTTTTATTTGTTTTTTTTTCCCCTTTATTTTTAGATTTATTTAATTTTTTTCTCCATCTCGTCTCTTTAAACATTTAGCTTTTATTTCTGAATTTAAATAAAATGTAAAATGCAATTAGAAAATAATTCTTTATAAAAAAAATTGGTTTGTTTGATAATTAAAATACCATTTCTTCATTTTGGATCTAAATCTTGAAAAAAAAAAAAAAAAAAATAAATGCAGGTTTTTTTTTAAAGTTGTTTCTTCAATTCAGTTATTTATTTTTTTTTGGAAAGAAAAAAATTACTTATAGAAAAGATAAGTAAGTAAATATATAAGTAAGAAATTACTTACAGAAAAGTAAAAGTTCTTTTTCATATGAATACATATCCTACGGTATATCGCTGAAAATATTCATATTTGTATTGATACTGCGTTTAACTCGACGATTTTTATTAATTTTTCTTTTAATATATTAAATAATTGTTTATAAATGTTATAATTTTTTTAATGTATCCACTGGTCTCATTTTCTCTATCTCAGTCTTTTTTTTTTTCTATAGTATATCATATTTTATGTATTAGAATATAAAAGTTACATATAATATATATTAGCATATATATTATATTATATTAATATATATTCATCATCATCATCATCATCAATATCACGACAGCCCAGAGTGGGTCAAGGCTTTCCTTTGAAATTTCCATGCATTCTTTCAGTGACAAGGGTCCTTCAATTCTTAACATTTAGTACAGCAAAATCTTTTGCAACTGCGTCTATCCATCGCAACTTGGGTCGTCCTCTTCCTCTTTGTCCCTGTGGCTTTGACAAAACGAGCTTTTTACAAGGTTTAAATCATTCATTCTAAATATATGGGCAGCCCAGTTTAATCTATGGATTAATAAATTTTATAATATCTGGGTCTTTATAGCATTTACAAAGTTCTGCATTGTACCGTCTTCTCCAACAACTTTTCTTAACACCTCCAAGAATAGCACTTAAAATCTTCTGTTCAAATATACCTAAATGGTCCTCATCAAATATTGCCTAAGTTCAAATTTCAGAGCCATAGACCAAAATAGGTCTAATAAGTGTTTTACATAACAAGAATTTGGTTTTCTGAACTTCTTTGAATTTTTCTTTTGAATTCTTATGAACTGTGATTTAAACAGATTTCTTAACCCCAAAAGCTTTTTTTTTTATCATTTGCAGACTTTTCTGTTTTTTATTTCATTTAAGATATCATTTTGACAATTAATTTTTGATCCTAAGTATTTAAAAATTCATTTTTACACCAAATATGTTTAATTTTGATCCATAATAAATTAAACATATTTGGTTAAACATGTTTGGTTTGGTTAATCATATTTGGGTTTTATATAACAAGAATTTAGTTCTTCTGCATATGAAAGGCCTATTTTCCATAAAAAGCCCTATTGCCAGACATAGTTCTGTTTTTTATTTCATGTAAAATATTATTAGGATAATTAATTTCTGATCCCAAGTATTTAAAACTACATTTTTACACCAAATATGTTTAATTTTAATCAGTAAATGAATCAGTAAGTTAGGTTAAAAAGAGTTTTCACTATGTTAACTAGTCACGTTAATTCTGTTGGTTTGACTTGTCCAGATAACTAACTGCACGCGCAGTGAGAAATAAGATTTAAATTTACCTTTAGCATTTTTCCAATTATTTCCAAATGCTCCTATTTTAATATGTCTAACAGAATATACGTTTAGATTTAAATCTAATTTAATTATTTTACACCAAATATGTTTAATTTTAGTCAGTAAATGAATGTTGCATGCACAGTTAAACAGAGTTTTCTCTATGCTAACTAGTCACGTTAACTTTCGTGGTGTTATCTAGTCACGTTAGTTCTATTAATTTGGCTTGTTCAGATAAATAAATGGACGCACAGAATTTAAAATTTAGCTTTAGCATCAACTTCAAAAGCATTTTTCCTATTATTTCCAGTGGCCTAATGGCCAATTGGCTAGCGCTCTGTCCTTTTCTACCACAGGCTTCAGGTTAGAATCCTGCCGGTGGCATGGATGTTTGTGAGTGATTCGGGATCCGCTTTAAACTGTAAGTCCTAGTCAAATTAGCCCAAAGTGTGCACAAAATGATCGTAGATCGCAAACTACCAGTTTTCAGATTCGATGCTTCTATTATAATACAGAATATACGTCTAGATTTAAATCGGCATTAAATTTGATAATAGTCTTTAGCCATTTAAAGTTGTTGCTTACTTAAAATTAACTGTCATCCATTCTGTATCACCACCATAAGCTATTCGCTTGTTTAAGACCTCATTTAATATTTAAAAGTACCCTCCAATTCCTGAATCACCCGTAAATCTGCATTCCATCTCATCACCACCCCCATTCGGAATCAAATCCGAACCCCTTCAAAGAACAATCTGTCTCGCAGAAAAAGGATTTTCCCCGACCTCTCAGCAAAGATGGGGAATAAAAAAAAAAATAAAAAAAAGCAACAGTTTGAATCATTGTCATCAGCGCAATCTGGCGAAGGGCAATATAAGCCTTCTTTTATCTGCACTTTCGGGCCTGCTTTTGAAATCGCGTTTTGACAATAATTTCTGATCCTAAGTATTTAAAACTACATTTTTACACCAAACATGTTTCATTTTAATTAGTAAATGAATGTTGTTATCAGAGATGCTGGTATAAACACAAGGGGAACAATATTTAACAAATCAGTGCAGATTCTGGCTTACGCAGATATCATCGCAAGATCTGAAAGTACATTGAAAGAATCTCTCCTTGCACTAGAAAAGGCTGCTAGAAATGCAAAGCTAACAATAAATGAAGGAAAAACCAAATACATGTTTTGCGGAAAGATAGACTATCTTGATGATTTCTTTGAAATCGAGCAACATAGATTCGAAAGTGTTAAAAGTTTACTTACCTGGAATCTGAATAGAATACCAAAATGAAATTAGCCCCGAGATCCGAAAGAGAATTATTGCTGCCAATCGCTGCCTATTTGGTCTTAGAAGCTAATTAAGATCCCACCTGAATAAAAGAACTAAAATTTTACTGTACAAAACTATCATAAGACCAGTATTAACATATGCATCTAAATCATGGTCACTAACAGTAAGAGAAGAGAAAATGTTGGCAATCTTTGAAAGAAAAGTGCTACGAACTATTTTTTGGTGGTATCAAGGACAATGAAAATTGGCGAAGAAGATACAATTTTGAACTTTACAAACTTTGTAGAGATATTGACTTTCTAAAATTTATCAAGCTGAACAGAATGAGATGGGCCGGTCGTCTCATGAGAATGGAAAGTGAGAGAGCTGCTTTGAAGGTTTTCAATGTAACCGCTTTTGGACAACGACCAAAGGGAAGACCGAAAAAGAGATGGGTCGACTGTTTAGACTCTGATTTTAATGTTATTAAGATAAAAAACTGGAGGTCCGCGGCCAAGAGGAGAACAGCCTGGCTGGATCTTTTAAAGAAGGCCAAGGCCCACAACGGGCTGTCAAGCCAGTTATGATGATGAAATGAATGTTGTATGTTCAGTTAAAAAGAATTATCGCTATGCTAACTAGTCACGTTAACTTTCGTGTTACTAAATAATCACATTTAACTTTTGTGATGATAACTAGTCTGTTAGTTTGACGTGTTCAGATAGATAATAGCACGCACAGGAAGAAATAAGATGTAAAATTTAGCTTTAGCACTTTCCCAATTATTTCCAAATTCGATGCTTCTATTATAACATGTCTAACAGAATATACGATTTAAAGATTTAAAAAGCATCAGCATTTACTTTAATAACGTTATTGCTGACATTAAATTAACGACCATCCATTCTGTACCGCTTGTTTAAAACCGCATTTAATATTTAAAGTACCGTCCAATTCCGAATCACCCTCAAATCTGCATCTCATCTCATCACCACCCCCATTTGAATCAAATCCGGACCCCTTCAAAGAACAATCTGCCTCACAGAAAAAGGATTTTCCACGATCTTAAGGAAAAGAAAAAAGGGGAAAATAAAAAACGCAACAGTTTGAATCATTGTCATCAGCGCAATCTGGCGAAGGGCAATATAAGCCTTCTTTTATCCGCACTTGCCTTTTTAAATCGCGTGTCGGAAATTCAATAAAAGCGTCCTTTTCCCCACCCCTGGCGCCGAAAATGATTCCGGGCAGCGTTTTGCGAAAAGCCGCTAATGTAATTTTCCAGCGATTTCGGTCCTCCTCATCGGCTGATTAGGCGTAAGTCGTCCTGGGACCATTTTTAAATATTCACAGTCTTCGCCTTATTCCGCGCCAAAAGTTTATTTAGCCATTTAAAGTCTTTTCTCTTTTGCCTCCCGCAAAATCCCTTTTCCCAAATCTCCCCCGAGGTATTTACCTATAATGGGGCTTCTATCGCCAGACAACCTGCTCGTCTTATTTCTTGGCGAGGAAGGGGCCGAGCATCTAGTGATTTGGCGACCTTTTTTTCTTGATCTAGGGCGGAAGGCATCTTTTGGTAATGTGCAAGTTGCCCCTTTAGTTTCAATGGTGGAACTGAACGGCAATTGCTGCATGGCAGCTGATATAAATGTGGGAAAGTATGGATCGGGCACTTTAAGCTAAGCTGATTGCCACTCGAAAAGTAGAGATGTAGCGAATTCAGCATTACCTAGGAGAGAACCTTGGTGAGCCGTCTACATTACACAATTGTATCACATAAAGTATTTTAACACCGCAATTTTGAATAAACAAATTCAAAGCTGGCATATTGAGGGTTCACACCTTTCCTCTCGAAACTAATGCAAGGACTTTCCACCATATAGAGGTCTGATGACTGAGTGGTTAGCGCTCTGGTGCTCGGTACCAAAGTTTCGGGTTCGAGTCCCGACGGTACCATGGATGTTTGTAGTGGTTTGGAATCCACTTTAAATCGTAGATCTCGGTCCAACATAATCGTAGAGCGTTACGGGGTATTGTTACTCCGCGTCCATAGCTTATCTCCAAGTTACACGCGCCTCCTGGGTAGTGCTAAGTGAGTAACGTCAGTGCAACGCTTGCCTTAAGGTATCAAAGGCAACTGCCTAAATGTTTGCAGCTGCATTAGAACGAAAAAAAAAATCTTTTCAGATTATAAATTAATCATTCCCATAAGCTTTCGGTTTGGTATTGCTAGTCGAGTTTGGCCTAGTGGCTGAGTAGCTAGCGCTCGGTACCACAGGTTTCGAGTTCAAGCCATGGATGTTTATGATGCTTCGGAATCCACTTTAAACCGTAGGTTCGGGTTTAATATGACTTGAAGCATTGGGCATAGGGCTGGCAATTCCTACCACGTAAAAAGACAGCATCTCTTGTCTCGAAATCTGCCAGTAGGCAAACACCTTGGCCCACATAGTTCTGTTGCGCCAATGAAGAAGAAGGATATACTATAATGATAAGTATTTTCATCACATATTTCATTCACCGAACTTGAATATAGAATGTTAAGGTGTGTAATGTAATGTGTTCTAGGTAATGCAATATAATGTAATCTATGTGAAATAATTCTATGTATATGTACTACATTATTTCTTTAATGTAATAGAATGTTAATTTCTTTCAATAAACATAACTGACCCCTAAACACTATTTTCGAAGGGGAAAAAAATGAAACGATAATCCGTTTAAATTCTGAAAACTGGACAATTTCGAAATGAAATAAAAGCAAGTGACTTGATAATGATCAAACTGTTAGGCTTAACAACAAGTATCTCATGTCAATTTTAAAGCATACATAACTAAAATAAAATGACAAATGAATATTTATTTTACTTGAAAGTTTTTGAAAACTAAGTTTCCGGTATCTGTTAATTTGCTTTAACTATTAACTTATACTATCACCTAATTTCTTTCTACTCGTTGTTTCTAGACGCCAAGGAACAGGCAGCAGAACAACAACATGTGCACAGGTGATAATAATCGTCTGACAGTGAGTGAAAAGCGTTGTCATGGTTACTGCTTAACAACGCTCCAACAAAAAATATCATGTGATAACTTTGTTATCATCATGTATCATCTTGTCTTTGTATCTTGCCATCATTTCCGTTTCATTTTATTATCGTTATCAATATCTTTATGTATATAGGCAAGTCGTGTTACAAGTCTAAAAAAATATGTCCGAATATTTTTAATCTATTTATCTATTATTTATTATATTATATTTAATAGATAAGTTATAATTTTGTTCACTTGTATAAGCTCCATATGGAACCACAAGTGCACACATGATAATAATCGTCTGACAGTGAGTAAAAAAATGTTGTCATGGTTACTGACTAACAACGCTCTAACAAATATTATCATGTGATAATTTTTTTATCATCTTGCATCATCTTGTCTTTGTATCTTGCCATCATTTCCGTTTCCTTTTATTATAGTTATCAATATCCTTATGTATATATCTTGGCAAGTCGTGCTACAAGTCTAAAACTTAAAAAAAAAAAAATAATATATCATTCTTCTATTTATTTATTATATTATATCCTCTGCGTCAGGGGTGGTCAACCTGCTACCTGCCTTGAATGTTTTTCCGGCCTGTGAGATTTATCACACTTTTACAAAACATATTTATTTTATAATGACCAAAGTAGTGAAAACCAATGTATTAAAAAAATACATTATGTGTGCTTCCCTACATTCAAAAATTAACTGCCGAAATTATGAGAAAAATTAACTTTGATTTAAAAATAATATTCTTTCCATGTTTTATTTATGAGTTCACAGTTATGAGTTC
This sequence comes from Caerostris extrusa, assembly GCA_021605095.1. Lineage (NCBI taxonomy): Eukaryota > Metazoa > Arthropoda > Arachnida > Araneae > Araneidae > Caerostris > Caerostris extrusa. Next base: position 162,409 of record BPLR01016209.1, on the reverse strand, counting down.
ATAGAATAATTAAATTATATTCTGCGAACTCGTGATGCGCGCTCATTGATTTGTGAAAAACTAAGTGAAGAGTGGAGAAACAGATATCGTATTAGTAAAATAAATATTTTTTAATGGTTTCATTTTTTTTTTATTTCGTTTATATTTATATGTTTTTTATATTTCATTTTTAGTGTTCTATATTTCTTTACAATGTGCATTTAGTATCATTATTATTCTAGTATCTATGTTTACCTGTAAGAATGATAGTAAACACAATAATTTAAACTCATTATGTTTCAATTTATCACTCCAAAAAAATGTCTATAGTGGGTCTAAATCTAATAGGGGGATATATAATTTTATATGCGGTTCGCGGAGTTAAGATGGCCCGCAAGATCAATTGGGTTGGCCACCCCTGATCTATGTATTGATTACATTATTTTTAATAGTATATAGTACTGTGTCCAAAAAGTAAGACCAGTTTTCAATTTAAATTTCCCGGGCATATGGCATTTCAATTTTTTCTTCTTCTTTTTTTTTAGGTTGTTGGCACTGTCCTGGACATCTGTGTGAAATTTTAGGTCAAAATATTCATTAGTGTTTGAGTTACTCTTGGGTTTGTGAGATGCTAAAACTGATTCCGGCGATTTTTGAAATGTCTGAATGAATTGAGCAAAAACTTGCATTAAATTTTGTTTGCGGAAACGGGAAGAATGTTGCAGAAGGCATTTGGTGAGCATTCCTATATCGGAAAGAAATGTTTAGGAGTGGTATAAACAGTTCAAAGAAGGCAGAGAACGCATTGAAGACGAAGAGCCCTCTGGTCAACCCTCAACTTCAATTGACAAAGCTGACGTCTAACAAAGTAAAGATTTGGTGCTTGCAAACCGTCGATTTATAATTAGAAACCTTGATGATGATGTTGGAATTTCAAAATTCCATTTTAAAAGATATTTTGGGCCTCCAACGCATCAAATCTCGATTGGTACCGAAAACACTGAATGCACCAGCTCACACTGCATTGATTTTTCGTGACTTCGCGCGCATCATGAAACCATTGAACCCCAACCATCGTATTCACCTACTTTAACATCGTGCTACTTCTGGCGATTCCCTAAACTAAAAGACCACTCCGGGGACACCGTTTTGAGTCAATTGAAGAGACATTTCCAAAATCGCCGGAATCAGTACTAGCGTCTCACAAAGCCAAGCGTAACTCAAACACTCATGAATATTTTGACCTAAAATTTCCCACAGATGTCAAGGACAGTGCCAGTAACCTAAAAAAAAAAAAAAAAAAAAAAACTGAAATTCCATAAGCCTGGGAAATTTAAATTGAAAAGTGGTCTTACTTTTGGGATACAATAGTATGTATTTATTATATTATTTTTAATATGTAAGTCACAATTTTGCTCACTTGCGTAAGTTCCATACAGAGAAAAATCCAAACTTAATGAGTACACTAAATACTGTTTATTTAGTGTACTCATTAAGTTTGATTTATAAGTAATCGTAAGAACAGTTTTTTTTTTTTTTAAAAAAAAAGAATATAGTCTGTCTCAAAGAGGCCCGTTCTTTGGGCAGGAAGAGGGCCGAGTTGAAACAAAAGCCCTCCGTCCAATTGCGTCCTCCTGCCCGTGTGATTGGGCCGGCGCAATTGTAATTATGACGTTTGCAAAGACACGAAATGGAAGAAGCAGCTGTCATTGCTGCAGAGTGGACTCGCCCTTTTCCACTTCTTCCCCACTCATGCACAGGTTCTTTGTTTCACCCTCGACCATGTTTGCCAGTATTGTGCAATGGGGAACACTGGATTTAAAGACCAATATCTACATTAATAAAGTGCAGATATTGGTAAAATATTTTTAAATACATCAAAATTATTTTTAATTTTGAAATAAATAAAAATAATAATAACCATTAAATTAATGCATCATACAGTTAATAATATTATTTATAAATTATAATATCATGATCGTCAATACCCTGGATTTTTAAAGACCAATGACTACATTAATAGAGTTCAAAATTTAGTGAAATATTTTTAAAAACATCAAAATTAAAGTTATTTTTAAAAAACATTAAATTCTTATAAAATTATATTGTTATTAAAATTGAGTATAAAATAATGATTAATTAAAATTATAAAATTAACACGATTGCCAGTAAAATTGAACTCTATATTTTTAAAGACCAATGGCTGTATGAATAGAGTGCAAATATTCATCAAATATTTTTAAAAACATCAAAATTATTATTCATTTAAGAAAAAAACATTAAATTACTATAAAATTACTAATTAATTATAAAAATACGTAATTAATTACTATATAGTTATTAAAATTAAACATAAAATTATAAATGATTAAAACTATAATATTACCATGACTGTCAATACTGTATAACAGGAAACCCTGGATTTTTAAAGTCCAATGGCTACATCAATAAAGTGTGAATATTCGTGAAATATTTTTAAAAACAACAAAATTATCGTTAATTTTAAAATAATAATAATAACCATTAAATTATTATAAAACCATGTAGTTATTAAAATTAAATATAAAATTATAATTAGATAAAATTGTAATATTAACATGATTGCCAGTACTGTACAACAACTCTGGATTCTTAAAGATTAATTGCTATCAGTGTAATTCAAATATTCGTGAGGGGAATTGTCAAAATATTTTTAAAAATGACAAAATTATTGTTAATTAAAAAAACGTTCAATTATTATAAAATCATATATTTACTTAAATTAAATATAAAATTATAATTATTTAAAATTATAATATTATCATGATTGTCAGTACTGTACAACAAGAGAACCTTGGATTTTTAAATGCCAATGTAGTTTTAAATACCAATCAATACAGTGAAAATATTCGTGAAATATTTTTTAGAAACATCAAAATTATTATTAATTTAACAAAAAAAAAAAAAAAAACATTAAATTATTATAAAAATTATAATTATTAAAATTAAGTGTAAAATAATAATTAATTAAAATTATAATATTACCATAATTGTACAACAGCCTGGATTTTTAAAGACAAAATAACAATAAGATATTAAACATATTAAACAAACAAATATTTGCACTGTATTGATGTACTCATAGAGTACATCAATACAATGCAAATATTTGTGAGAGGATTTGCCAAAATATCTTTAAAAATATCAAAATTATTATTAATTTAAATAAAAAACATTTAATTACTATAAAATTATAATTAATTAAAACTATAATATTTCCATAATTGCCAATACAACAGGAAACCCTGGATTTTTAAAGTCCATTGGCTACATCAATAGAATGTGAATATTCATGAAATATTTTTAAAAACAACAAGATTATGGTTAATTTCGAATAATAATTATAATAATAACCATTAAATTATTATAAAAATATTTACATTTAGTTACTAAAATTAATTATAAAAAATAATTAATTAAAATTATACTATTAACACGATCCTAACATAAGAAATCCTGGATTTTTAAAGACCAATATATACATCAATAGAGTCCAAAACATTTGTGAAATATTATTAAAAACACCAAAATTATTGTTAATTTCAAAATAAATAAATAAATAAAATAAGATAATAATAAAAACCATTAAATTAATATAAAAATCATAGAGTTTTATTAAATATAAAATTATAATTAGTCAAAATTTTAATATTACCATGATTGTCAGTACAGTGTAACAACACTGGAGTTTTAATGACCAATGGCAACATTAATAAAGTTCAAGTATTCGTGAAAGGAGTAGCTAAAATATTTTTAAAAATATCAAAATTATTGTTAATTTCAAATCAAATAAATAAATAAAATAAAATAAATAACTGTTAAATTATTATAAAATCATACAGTTATTTATATTAAATATATAATTTTAATATTACCATGATTGTCAGTGCTAGTTAGCTGTATTTTGGAGACCAATGGATACATCAATATAGTTCAAATATTTGTGAAGAGAGTAGCAAAAATATTTTTAAAAATATCAAAATTTTTGTTTCTTTAAAAAAAACCATTAAATTATTATAAAATTATATAGTTATTAAAATTAAATATAAAATTATAATAAGTCAAAATTTTAATAGTATCATGATTGTCAGTACAGTACAACAACCGTGGATTTTTAAAGTCCAATAGTTACATCAATATAGATCAAATAATCGTGAAGGGAGTAGCCAAAATATTTTTAAAAACATCAAAATTACTGATAATATAAATAAAAAACATTAAATTGTTATAAAATTATACTTAATTAAAACTATAATATTATCATGGTTGTCAATACTGTATAATAGGAAACCTGGATTTTTAAAGACCACAATCTACACCAATAGAGTGCAAATATTCGTGAAATATTTTTTTTAAAACATCAAAATTATTGGTAATATAAATAAAAAACATTAAATTGTTATAAAATTATACTTAATTAAAACTATAATATTATCATAATTGTCAATACGGTATAATAGGAAACCTGGATTTTTAAAGACCACAATCTACACCAATAGAGTGCAAATATTCGTGAAATATTTTTTAAAACATCAAAATTATTGGTAATATAAATAAAAAAACATTAAATTGTTATAAAAATTATACTTAATTAAAACTATAATATTATCATAATTGTCAATACGGTATAATAGGAAACCCTGGATTTTTTAAAGACCACAATCTACACCAATAGAGTGCAAATATTCGTGAAATATTTTTAAAACATCAAAATTATTGGTAATTTAAAAAAAAAAAAAATTATACATTAAATTATTATAAAATTATATAATTATTAAAATTAAGTATTAAATAACAATTAATTAAAAGTATATTTTAACATGATTGTCCTGTACAACAGGAAACCCTGGATTTATCGACATCAATAGAGTGCAAATATTCGGGAGATGTCCAAAAATATTTTTATATTACAAAAAATATTTTTAAAAGACCTAAAAATTATTGTTCATTTTAAAAACTCATTAAATTATTACGTCATCTAGTTAATAAAATTAATTCGAAAATTAAGATTAGATAAAATTATAATATTACCATGATTGTCAATGCTATATAACAGGAAACTCTCGAGTTTTAAAAATACCAATATCTACATCAATTCAGAACAAATATTCCTGAAGTATTTTTAAAAACCTTAAAATTATTGTTAATTTAAAAAAAAAAAAAGTTAAATTATTATAAAATTATGTTTTTAAAAATTAAGTATAAAATTATAATTGCTGACAATCATGGTGATAGTAATCACAATGATTTCAATTTTTATAACAAGAAACTCTTGATTTTTAAAGACCAATATCTACATCAATAGAGTGCAAATATTCATTAAATAATTTTAAAAACATCAAAATGATTATTAATTTTCAAACCATTAAATCAAATAACCATTAAATTATTCTAAAATCGTATAATTAATATTAAGTATAAAATTAAAATTAGTCAAAATTATAATATTACCATGGTTGAAAGCATAACAACTCTGGATTTATAAGGTCCAATAGGGATTTTAAAAAACATTTTTAATTCAAGGGATTTTTAACGACATTTTAAAGGATTTTAAAGTCCAAGATTACAACCCGGGATTTTTAAAGTACAAGTCTACATCAATAGAGTTCAAATATTTGTGACGGGAGTTGTCAAAATATTTTTTTAAAAACATCAAAATTATTGTTCATTTAAAAAAAAACAACATTAAATTATTATAAAATCATATAGATATTAAGTATAATATTAGATTTAGTTAAAACTATAATATTACTACGATTGCCAGTACTGTATAACAGGAAACTCTGAATTTTTAAAGGCAATAGTTCAAATATTCGTGAGAGGATTTGCCAAAATATTTTTAAAAACATCAAAATTATTGTTAATTTCAAAAAAATAAATAAATTAAAATAATTTATTAATAATAATAATAACCATTAAATTATTATAAAATCATATAGTCATTAATATATATGATTATATATATATATATATGACTATATGATAATTTAATTGTTATTTAAATTGTTAATAAAATATATGAAATATATAACAATATGAAATATGAGAGCAAATATTTGCGAAATATTTTTAAAACTCAAATAAATAAATAAATAAATAAAATAATAATAATAATAATTAAATTACTATAAAATCATGATATTAATATTAAGTATAAAACTATAATTTGTCAAATTATAGTATTACCATTAATATCAGGACTGTACAACAACTCTGGATTTTTAAAGACCAATGACTTAATAAATATAGTATATATGATGACAATATAAAATAAATATAGTTCAAATATTCGTGAAATATGATTAAAAGCATCAAAAGTATTGTCAATTTCAAAAATAATAATAATAACCATTAAATTAGAATAAAATCATATAGTTATTAACATTAAGTATAAAATTATAATGTCAAAATTATAATATTACCATGATTATCAGTACTATATATCATTCTTGGATTTTTAAAGACCAAAGCCTACATCAATAGAGTTCAAATATTGGTGAAGGGAGGAGCCAAAATATTTTTAAAAAACATCAAATTTTTTATTAATTTAAATAAAAATATAAAAATTATTATAAAATTATAATTAATTAAAACTAGAATATTACCATGATTATCAATATTTTACAATAAGAAACCCTGGATTTTTAAATTGTTCATTTCAAAATAAATATGTAAATAAAATAATGATAATCAATAAATTATTAGAAAATCATATACTTATTTATACTAATTATAAAATTATAATTTATTAAAATTGTCAGCAGGACAACAGGAAACCCTGGATTTTTAAAGACCAATGAATACATCATTACATTATTACCAAAATATTTTTAAAAACATCTAAATGATTTTAGTTTAAAAAAACATTAAATTATTAAAAAATTATATAGATATTAAAATTAGATATAAAATTATAATTATTTAATCTATTATTAAAATCATAGAATCCCTGTAAAATCCAGGAAATCCATGATTGTCAGTACTGTACAACAGGAATCCCTGGATTTTTAAAGACTAATGGCTACATCAATACGGTACAAATATTCGTGAGGGGAATTATCAAATATTTTTAAAAACATCAAAATTATTCTTAATTTAAAAAAAAAGTACATTTTATAAAAAAAAAAAAAAACCCTATAGTTATTAAAATTAAGTATAGAATAATTAAATAAAATTATAATATTAAAATGTTAATGCCTCCAAAATTATCCAGTAAAGATAAAAAATACATAAATTATTATTTTTCTTTTTAATTAAAATAAATTGTTTATAATTTATATCAATAATTTATTATAAATTACTTATTTTATTTATTATTCAGTTTACATGGATGCACAGAAGGACAACAATAAATTGTAATTTTATCTAAAAGTGATATATTATATTGATTACAAATTTATTTTAAAATTTCATTCAATTTTTTTTTTTTTTTTTTATGAAATGTAAAGTCAAAATTTTCATTCATCAAGGAGTTCCTACTTTTTTTCATATGATAGTATTAATATCTAAAAATATTTGTTCACAAAAATTATTTTTCGACATAAGAATTGTTTAATTATTAATAATAATTACTTTTAATTTACAGAATTATTAAAAATTAATATTGGAATTTTTAAATTTATTTCCTAAGTTTTCATCATTTTGTATACAAGTCCAAACAGTGCATTTTCAGAATCATAGCCAATAATTTCATTTTTGAAAGTTGTAAATTTAGACAATTTTTAAAAATTGGCATCAAATTGATAATCTTTTTTAATATAAACCTTCAACATGCATTACACTATCGAAATTATCGAGGTAATTCTTTTAATAAATTTGATTTAAATACCTAAACAAATAAAGTTAACGTAATATTTTAAAGATGATTAATACATTTATCTCTTTCCGGAAATTACATATTATTTAAATTATTAGAAATTCTATCCGGAAAAATTAAGTTACTTCATCTATCTGGACTTTATGTAAGGAACGGACTTTATGTAAGTATTTTATCTGGACTTAATGCAAGAAGTGGACTTTATGTACGTTATTTTATCTGGACTTTATATAAGGAACGGACTTTATCTGAACTTTATGTAAGGAACGGACTTTATCTGGACTTTATGTAAGTATTTTATCTAAATTTTATGTAAGGAATGGACTTTATGTACTTATTTTATCTGGACTTTATGTACAAGGATTTTATTTTTTATCTGGACTTTATGTAAGGATTTTATTTTATTTGGACTTTATACAAGGAACGTATTTACTGTCATATGTCAACATAATGTTGTCCGGATCATATGAAATATATGAGCATGGGATGTGAAACATGAACATATGAATACGTGAACATTCTAATATTGAACAGTGTTGATAGCATTTAACATGCACCAATATCAAGTCGCGTTCTTTGTGCCACATTTTGAATTGTTCATAAAAAAATAATAAAAAATACTTAAAAAAAAATTAAAATGAGTGGTTGGAAAAATTTACTTCTTCAATTAAGACATAAGTATTATAAGTTAAGTTTATTAGATCAGTACAATTTTATTTCAGAATTAAAGTTAAAAAATGAAATATTGGTTTATTTAGTGACTTGTGCTCAGAAATCACCTCGATCACTTAAATTGGTAGAAGTTAATTTGAATGAAATTATGGAATACCAGAGATATATAAAATGATGGGGGAAAATAATATAGATTGGATCAAGTAGATAGATAAAAAATGACTTGACTGTTGTTGAAATTTAAAACACTAGAAAACATGACCTTAGAGTACATTTTTTCATATGATTTCGATATTGCTTTCAGTACTAAATATAAATGAGATTTTTGTATTAAATTGATTGATTAAAATGATATTTTCATTAAAATTTGAAAAATTGTGCGACCTATTAAATAGCGGAAGTCTTTATTGTTTTAATGTGTTATTAATTATCATAATAAATAACTTTTATTTATTTGTGTCACTTGTTATTTATTTATTTAGCAGTGTGTTATTAAATAACATAATTAATAAACAACTGTCCTTTATTTAAATGCATTATTTGATATTTATTTAACAATGTTATGAGTTTTCTATTTGCATGAATTATTAGTGAACAACCTTCTATCATTTTGAGATATATATATATATATATATATATAAATCTCAAAATTATATATAGATATATATAATTATAGCTATCATGAATAATAGTTATAATATTAAAAAAAAATCAAAGAGAAAGTATTTTTTATAGACATCATATCATTAATAATTAGATGTCTATAAAAATATTTTCTCATTAATTTCTTTTTAAATTTAAGGTAGATTAATCAGTAGACATTTTCATGTATGAGAAAATAATTTTTTATGGTAAATATACTGTTTATTACTTTATTATTGATAAATATAACTTTCATTATAAATATTTTATTATATTTGTAATAAAAGTTATATTTATCTATAATAAAGCAATGAAGTAAATAAGAGTATTATAACTTCTATTATAGATATTTTATGATATATTATTATAAATATAACTTTATTATTGATAAATATAAGTTATTGATGAATAAAACATTTCTGAAATCAAAATGTTCTGACACTTTACTAATAATTTATTCCTTTGAGATTAATTAGTAAAAAGCGTTTTAATAATTCTTAGTAATATTATTTCAGTTATTTATTTATTAGTCTAAGTATTTTATGTATTAGCCTTTTAGATTCCCGTACTAGGCTTTATGTAAATAAATGCTATTATATGTTTTGTATGTTGTAATTTAAAATGCACATATTTTAATAAATATCTTATTATTATTATTATTATTATTTATTTATTTTCTTCTAAACAATTTCAGAACACTTCGACTCTGTCGATAATTTTATTACATAATTAAGGAATTAAGCAAAACAATCGAATTCAATAATCATAGGTAATTCTCGTGATAATTATGATGATAATTTATTAAAAGAAGAATTGTGAAATTTATTTATTTGATTTATTAAATAAATTTTAATATATTTCAATTTTCTAATTATTTTTTTAATTAATTAATATCTTAGAATTGAAAAAAAAAAAAAATATGTCTCATAATAAACGACTTAAAACTGTATCATGAAAATAGAGAAAGTGAATTTGTAATTGCAGACTTAAAGTGTCCTTTAATAAAATATATTCATAAATAAATTTGACTGTTATTAACATAAATGAAAAAGATATTTTTTTTCTTCTTGATAGCCTTAATTAAGGAATTAAATGAATTTTAAAAATTTTATTTCTCACATTTTATTAAAAAGAAATAGTTTAAGAAGTTCTGAAGAAAAAAAAAAATTTAAGTAATTAAAAATTGCATTTAATAACAAAAAATATTTTTTTATTTCAAAATCAAAATAATCAAGCATTTACTAGGAACTATTTCAGGTTAAATGAATAATTCAACAGGAAATAATTTATTTTCATAAAATAAAAAAAATGAAAAATAATTAATAAACAGGAAAATAATTTTTTCGTGATTATTATGAAATCATATTTTGAGAAGGAAAACACACAAAATAATCCTTCATTAATAATGTCATGGTTATTCTTCTTAAAATTCTTTTAAATAATTATAATTATTTTTGTTTTATTTAAAGAAACGTAAAACGGATTTTAAAATTTACGTATTTAAATAAAAATTAAAATTACCATTTAAAAATAATTTATATATGTATTTTTTTTTTTTTACAATCAGCAAACAAAATATAAATATTACAAAATGTGGGAAAAAAAAATTGTTTTATCCGCATTATTTATGTGAAGTGTTGTTGCTGTGATAAGTGAAAAAGTGAAGTTGGTTAAAATAAATATTAAATAATTATTATTATGTATATGATGTATTAAAAATAATTTATATATACATATGTTTTTATTTATAATCAGCAAACAAAATATAAATATTACAAAATGAGGAAAAAATTATTTTATCCGCTTTTCATCATATTATAAACATTTTCACCATTTTTTTAAACATTTTCACCATTTTTTTGTACAAAATAAATTTCTCTGTACAAACAATTAAAAAGCAATACTTCACGACAATTGTTGCAAAAAGAAGATCTGGTCTCAACTAGATGAAACAAAAAGCATGTTTGAAAATCACGTGCCATTGTTGCGAAGTTCCTATTTTATTCCAGAGATGGCGCTGCAATACTAAAATTGGATTTCCGCCTTTCTGAAAAGAGTTCCAAAAAGCTACAATCTTTTGAACATTTTCAAATGTTATTAATCTTTTGAATAAATCTAATCATTAAGGTTGTTATAAAATCCAAATACAACAAAATATATCTATCAATCCTAAGCATAAAAATCATTAAATTTTAAATTTTATTTAATTGCTTTATCAATTTTTGCAAATTAAATATATATTTTTTGTATTCGTATGTGTGTATGCTTATTTGTAAGTTAACTTACATCTTAATTGAAATGAAATACAAAAATTAGCAAAGTTCTAATTTTAAAACTTTATGACTTCAATCTTTGTTGCATAAATTTTACATATATATTAAAAATATTACATAAGTATTCATTTATTCTATGCGCTTTTTAATTTTCCAAGAATACTAATTAATGCATTAAATTTTAAATATACAATAAATTTTTTATTTTAATAGCAAAACTTAAAAAAAAAAAAAAAAAAATATCAACATCGAATTTTTATTTAATTAAAAAAATTAATCAAATTTTTCTGCCTTTTTTTTTTTTTTTTTACTGGCTTTAAGATTTTAATAATATTTATTAAATTCCTGATTATAAAATTTAATGATAGTATTATTGTTGTAATAGATAATAAAAATTGTTTATAATAGATGAATAAAAAATTGTTTATAATAGATAGTAAAATTATTTGTAATAGATATATAAAAAATGTTTAAAATAGATAAAGTGATTTATAATAGATGTATAAAAATTGTATATAATAGATAATAAATTATAAAATAAAATTATAATATTATTGTTGCTAATAAAAACACAAGTGACTAATTACAATTATGAAAAACAAAATATATACATGATCAATTCATAGAAAAGTTGATACGAATAAAAAAAAAAAACAACGATAGCTTATAAAAAAGAATAAAATTATCATAATAAAATAAAACTAACTTATCTATCATAATAATCTATCACAATAAAACTACCTAAACTATTAGTTTGTTTTAAAATGCATGTACTTTCATGTGATTTATCTTTTTTTACTAGAAAGCTTAAAAATTGAAATTTTTATGAATTTAAAAAAATTATTATCTATTATAAAAATTGTTTATAATAGATAGTAAAATAGTTTATAATAGATATATAAAAAATTTTTATAATAGATGATAAAATCATTTGTAACAGTTATATAAAATGCTTAAAGTAGATAATAAAGTAATTTATAATAGATATATAAAAATTGTTTATAATAGATAATAAAATTATTTATAATAGATAAATAAAAATTGTTTATAATAAATAATAAAATGTTTATAATAAATAATAAAATAGTTTATAATAGATATATAAAAATTGTATATAACAGATAATAAATTATAAAATGTAATTATAATATTATTGTTGTTAATAAAATTACAAATGAATAGTTACAGTTATGAAAAACAAAATATATTGATCAATTCATACAAAAGTTGATATGAATTAAAATGTAATCAACGATAGCTAATATAAGAAGAAGAATATTATCATAATACATTCTATCATAATTAAACCAACTTATTTATTATAAGAACTATCAGTTTCTTTTCAAATGCCTGTACTTTAACTTGAGGATATCTGATACTAGAACTCTTAAAAATTTATATGCCTAGATATCTAAAGAAAAAATTTCAATAAAGCATGTTCATTGATATTAAACTTATAACTTCATTATTATTAACATTCATTACCTAATATAATCATTTTCTAACTGAACTTGGGCTTGGTCATATCTGAACATGATCAGAATAACAAAGACCATATTAATAGATTAAAAAAATTTATATGTAAATAAGTTATTTTAAACTTAAATTTTTTAAATCTATTTATATGGCCTCGATTATAAAAAATGTTTCTAATAGATATAAAAAATTTTTAGAATAAATAATAAAATAGTTTAGGATGTATAAAATTGTTTATAAAAATAATAAAATTAGTTTATAATAGAAATAAAAAAATTGTTTATAATAGATATATTAAAATTGTTTATGATAGGTCAAAAAGCTCATAATAGAAATATAAAATTGCTTATAAAAAATTATAAAATAGTTTATAATAGATAAATAAATACTGTTTATAATAAATAATAAAATAGTTTATAATAGAAATATAAAAATTATTTATGATAGATATATAAAAATTGTATATAATATATAACAAAATAATTTATAACAGATGTATAAAAATTGTTTATAATAGATAGTAAAATAGTTTATAATAAATATATAAAAATTATTTATGATACATATATAAAAATTGTGTATAATAGATAATAAAAATTATTTATAATAGATGCATGAAAATTTATTATGGTGCATTATGATGCATAAAAATTGTTTTATGAGAGATAATAAAATAATTTATAATAGAAATATAAAAATTATTTGTAATTATTTTTAATATAATATTTGTTCATCTCAGAATTAAAAGTAAAATAGAAGCCAGAGACAAAAATGTATAACACAATTCTTTCTTTAGGTTAGAATGCCAACATAATAGCTGTGTGTAGTAATTATAAATTTATATCGCATTAAATTCATAAATGAGTCATTTGCAATCAAATTAAATTATTAATTAAATTTAAAAAAAAAAATTTATAATGAGTAAAATCTAAAAATTGTTATTAATTGGAAATAAGAACATTAATTTTTTTTTATTTAGAGTAAATATATCCTTATAAAATGTCTTCACAAAAGCGTTAAATTATTATTATTTTTTTTTTAATTTTAAAAATAGCATGCTTATTATGTATTTTAAAAAAAAATTCAGTAAAATTATATCAAAAGATTGATAGCAAAATCATAAATGCACAAATATTTAATTTATATTTTTGTTACTGTAAAAATAAAAAACAAATGTTAATATAAAAAAAAAGTATTTAGAATGTAAGAATAAATTTTAAGTTTATATAATTAAACACTCGAAAGTAAAAGATTTTTTAAAAAAAATCATATTTTCAAAATTTTACCATTTTAATTTCAAGAAAATGCTTGAAAACAAATAAAAAAAAATTCTTACTCGGATTCACATATATAAAGATTAATTATATAATGATTAAAATAATAGAAGATTTTAAAAAACGAATTATGAAACTCAGGGTAATTCTAGAACTAAATGGAGTAAAACTGTAAATATAGAATTAAAAAAAATAGGGTTTTCATTTAATGAAAAATGAGTAATAAAAAATTTTTTTTATTTGATTTTTGACTGCGAAAAAAAGATAATAATAATAATGAAATAATAATGATAGTGATAAATTATGAATCTCAGATAATTCTTAAACTAAATGGAGTAAAAAATAAAAAAATAAGGTTTTTAATTAAAAAATAAATAATTTTTTTTTACTTGATTTTTGGCTTCGAAAAATGGCAAAATAAATAAAAGAATAGCGATGAATTATGAATCTCAGATAATTCCAGAACTACTATAAATGAGTAAAACCGCAAATATAGAGTAAAAAATTAAAAAATAGGGTTTTTAATAAATAAAAAATGACTAATAAGAATTGTTATTTACTTGATTTTTGGCTACGAAAAAGGCAAAATAATAATAAAAATAAATAATAGATAAATTAGGAATCTCGGATAATTCTAGAACTAAATGGAGTAAAACCACAAATATAAAAAAAAAAAAAAATAAAAAAAATTATTTTTTAAATTTTTGGCTATAAAAATGACTAATACTAATCTAAAACCACAAATAAAAATAAATAAAAAATTATTTAATAAAAAATGACTAATAAGAATTTTTATTTTATTAATTTTTGAAAAAGGCAAATAAATAAATAAAATTATAGCGATAAATTATGAATCTCAGATGATTCTAGAACTAAGTGGAGTAAAACCACAAATATCGAATTAAAAAAAATTATTTAATAAAAAATGACTAATAACAATTTTTATTTACTTGATTTTTGGCTACGAAAAAGGCAAATAAATAAATAAAAAAATAGCGATAAATTATGAATCTCAGATGTTTCTTGAACTAAACGGAGTAAAAACCACAAATATAGAATAAAAAAAAATTATTTAATAAAAATGACTAATAAGAATTTTTATTTTATTAATTTTGGCTACGAAAAAGGCAAATAAATAAATAAAATAATAGCGATGAAATTATGAATCTCAGATAATTCCAGAACTACTATAAATGGAGTAAAAACCGCAAATAGAGAGTAAAAAATTTAAAAATAATAGGGTTTTTAATAAATAAAAAATGGCTAATAAGAATTATTTACTTGATTTTTGGCTGCGAAAAAGACAAAATAATACTAATAAATAAATAATAGCGATAAATTAGAATCTCGGATAATTCTAGAACTAAATTTTTGTAAAACCACAAATATAGAATAAAAAAAAAATATATTTAATAAAAAATGACTAATAAGAATTTTTATTTACTTGATTTTTAAGAAAAAGGCAAACAAATAAATAAAAAAATAATAGCGATAAATTATGAATCTCAGATGATTTTAGAACTAAGTGAGTAAAACCATAAATATAGAATTAAAAAAAAAAATATTTAATAAAAAATGACTAATAAGAATTTTTAATTTTATTAATTTTTATTTAATAAAAAATGAAAAGGCAAAAAATAAATAAATAAAATAATAGCGATAAATTATGAATCTCAGATGATTCTTGAGAACTAAGTGGAGTAAAAACCACAAATATTGAATTAAAAAATTATTTCATAAAAAATGACTAATAAGAATTTTTATTTATTTGATTTTTGGCTGAAAAGGCAAAATAAATAAATAAAATAATAGCGATAAATTATGAATCTCAGATGATTTTAGAACTAAGTGGAGTAAAATTTTGAATATAGAATAATAAAAAAAAATAGTTTTTTTACTAATAAAAAAAAGGACTAATAAGAATTTTTTTTTTTTTTTACTACATAGTTGGCGTCTAAAAAGGAAGGCAATTTGAAGCGTAATTCATTCAATTTAACCATAGTTTTCATCGTCTTGTAAACACGGAGTATTGTCTTGATGAAACAACACTTTTTTTCTTAATTTCTGCACTCAATCGATCCAATAATGACATGTAATTCGCTTCGATAGTTTTTATCTTTCTCAAGATAGTCGGTGAACAAAATATCATGCGTATCCCAAACTACGGATGCCATAACCTTGCTTGCCATTTTTGAGCGTTTGGTCGCTTTGGACGGCTTTCACTCGGTTGCTGTCCGCTCAGCTGACGATCATTTTGATTCAGCTGTGTAGTAGTGGATCCATGTCACATACCGAAGCAAGAAATTCTTTTTATCTCGCTTGAACAGCTCCAAACAGAGCATTGATCATTGACGTATTGTTGTTTTCGGTCTTGTGTGAGCAAAATGAGGCACCCACTGAAAGCAACTTAAACATGCTTTTTTCGTGTAAAAAATGTAAACACGCTACCTTCTGATATCTTTAAAGGTGTTAACTATCGCACGCAACTTCACTTTAAGGTCTTTCAAAACTATTTTGCCGTATTTTTTATGTTTTCAGGAACAACTGCCAATTTTGGGCGACCAGAGCGTTCAGCGTCGTCAGCTTTGTACTAACTCTTTAAAATCAGCATACCAGTCTATAATAGTTGATTTCTCTGGTGCAGAGTTTCCATAACGCTTATCAAGCCACTGTTTGACTTCAACAGTACTTTTCTTCATCAAAAAACAATGTTTCATCAACGCAGGAAATTCTTTTTTATCCATCGTTTTGAAAATTATAAAACTTGGGTCACTAAAACCACTGTAACCTGTAATCAGAATGTCATGCAATTTTGACACACATCATTTGAAGGATACTACTATCCAAAAATCATATGAGTCTGTCGACAGTGTTGCCAAATAGGTATCAGGCTGAAACATATTGAGTGATGTGTTAAATAGCACGTTATTTTTTAAGACACGGAAAATTAAATTTACATGTACATTTATTTTTTAAATGAAAGTTTTTGGAATGTAACCTTCTCGATTCATTGAACAAGGAGAGGAACTGTTTTTAAATAATAACCTATAACTTATTAATTTTCTTCCAACTCATACCACGGATCTCAAGGGTCTGAATGGTCGAGTGGTCAGCGCTCTGGCGCTCGGTGCCACAGGTTTCGGGTTCGGCCTGGCGGTGCCATGCATGTTTGTAGTGGTTCGGAATCCACTTTAAGCCGTAGGTCCCGGTCTCATATGACTGTAAGAGCATCACGGAGCAAAAGTCAAACTTCTACCTACGGGTGCTCCATCACAACAACAGCTGCCCCTTTCCCTCCATCCATGAGTAGATCACCCATGGGATGTTCGTCCCGCACTGCAGGACATTGAAGATTAGTCAACAACAGCGTATCTCAAATCAGAGCAGCGTCATGGCACACGTGATAAAAAAATTAATATCAATGTCAAAAATATTAAATATAATGCTAATTTATTTTTAATTTAAATTATTATTTATAATAAAAGACTAACTACAACCCACTTTTTTTTTTTGCATTGTATGCTCAGCAAAAGTATGGATAACAACAGTTAATTCTAATAATATCCAAAAGTAAATAAATCTGTTAAAAAATGTAAAGTTATGGAAATTTTATATTGTTTCAAAAGACCAGAGATCTTTTGAATACAATATTAATTATTTCATATATTGCAACTACGTTTGTGTTAATATTTAGGGTAGGTTTAATATTCAAGCCATCATAAATTGATTAGTTTCATGGTTTATATAAGTATTAACAAATTTAAAATTTATTGCTTACTTATTCTAAGATTTTCAAAGCCGTGTGCATATTCAAATATAGTCTATTTTTCACTTGATTAAATTATGCGCAAGAATGTCTTTGATGGCATCAGTTGTCAGGTCTGAACAGTTAAGTACAGTAATTACTCATTGGATTACGCGTCTAGACCTATTAGGTTCTTTATTTTGTAATTATCAGGCAGTTAGTTACCAAAGAACAAACGGGATCTGTTCCATGCATCAAACTCGCCCTGTGTCAGACAAAAATATCTCTAAATCTGCCATCAGATATTAGCTTAAGGAAGAAACACACTATCAAGAAATTAATTCTGCGTGATTATCTTGGAAAAGTTACATCAGCTGTAATTGTGATTAATCTCCAAATGTTAAATTTTCAAATAAATGTCACTAAATGCCAATATTAAATTTCAAAAAAAAAAAAAAAATCAACTGCAATCTTAGAAACTTGACAACTCTCGCGGCTTGATGGCCAATTGGATATCCCACAGGCCTTTGGTAACACAGGCTTCAGGTGCGAATCCTGGTGTTGGCGTGGACGCTTGTTAGCGGTTTGGAATCCACGTTAAACTATAGGTCTCCGTCTAATTACTCCCAAGTGTGCAAAAATGACTGTAGAGCGACAAACTAAACAACTTGACAACTCTCATGGGGTCCAGAATTTTAGAAAACTACAGATTTAAATCACGGAAGGAATATCTATGGAAACGTGACATTCCTGCATATATGCTTAAAAATAATTATATAATTGAAGTATTAAAATCTTTACAAAATATATTCATCTGTAACTGACTCTCGGTAACACAGGTTTTAGGTTCGAGTCCTGGCGGTGCCATGGATATTTGTAATGATTCAGAATCCCCTTTAAACAGTCGGTAGTGATCTAATTTGACTGTAGAGCTTTGGGCATAGGCCTGACAACCCCACCCCGTAAAAAGGAAAGCCTCTGTCTAGAAATCTGCCAGTAGGCAGACGGTCTTAGTCCACCATGGGCTGTTTGCGCCACTGCTGCTGATGATTCATCTGTAAATTGGTGGATATTTACTATATAATACTGTGAAAAATATTAATTAAAAAATTTTTTTTTGACGCTACATCAAATATCTATGTACGCAATAAAGAATTAGCTCTTTTTTGTATTAACAAAAAGTTTATTGATTGTTAGGCAAGGAAATAAAGTCCTTTGTCTGTAACGCACAATAAATCGCTTACAGTAACCTTGTACTGATATTAACGTAACTGCTAATCTAACTATGCTGACAAGACTCAACAATCCATACCAGTTGACGAAGGCAAGAAATAATGGCGAATTTTAACATTGACGATGACACTTTATGGGGTTAGAGTTCGGTTCATAATGTACATTATAAAAATTATCTCTTTTTGTATTAACAAAAGGAAATATATTGGCTAAGGCTTTAATATCTTCTATCTGTAACAGGCACGTAAATTGTTCACAGTAAGTTGGTACTAATACTAAAATAACTGTTAATTTAACTATGCTGACAAGACTCAACAATCCATACCAGTTGACGAAGGCAAGAAATAATGGCGAATTTTAACATTGACGATGACACTTTATGGCGTTAGAGTTCGGTTCATAATGTACATTATAAAAAATTATCTCTTTTTGTATTAACAAAAGGAAATATATTGGCTAAGGCTTAATGTCTTCTATCTGTAACAGGCACGTAAATTGTTCACAGTAAGTTGGTACTAATACTAAAATAACTGTTAATTTAACTATGCTGACAAGACTCAACAATCCATACCAGTTGACGAAGGCAAGAAATAATGGCGAATTTTAACATTGACGATGACACTTTATGGCGTTAGAGTTCGGTTCATAATATACATTATAAAAAATTATCTCTTTTGTATTAACAAAAGGAAATATATTGGCTAAGGCTTAATGTCTTCTATCTGTAACAGGCGCGTAAATTGTTCAGAGTAAGTTGGTACTAATACTAAAATAACTGTTAATTTAACTATGCTGACAAGACTCAACAATCCATACCAGTTGACGAAAGCAAGAATGAATGGTTAATTTTAACATTGATGACGAAGTTTTATGATGTCAGGGTTCGGTATATCTTGTAAGCTATAAACAATTAACTCTTTTTTTTGTATTAGCAGAAGGAGGTATGTTGCTTGTGTTTAACGTCTTTTATGAGTAACAGGCACGTAAATCTCTCACAGTAAGCATGCCTTAATATTCCGTAACTGTTAATTTAACTATGCTAACAAGAATTGTTAGTCAACCATCAAAACCAGTTGACGAAAGCAAAAATTTATGACTAACTCTTTCTGTATTACCGAAAGGAGGTATATTGGTTGTTGTTAACGTCTGTAACAGGCACGCAAATTGTTCACAGTAGGCTTGTGCTGATATTAATTATTGCCCATCACTATCCACTACTTTCCCCATCTTTTTCTGGCATCATACTAATTCCGCATCGAAAGGGCAATTCTCTTTTGATGTTATCCCTAATAGATCCAATTTTTCGTATCTTTGTAAGATTAGAAACTCTGTTTAGCCAGGATCTGTTCCATGGATCGGAACAAGTAGTAATCCTGTGGAGCAATATCTGGTGAATATGGTAGGAGGGGTTGAACATCCCATTTTAGCGTTTCTAAATATTTTTGATTACACAGACAACAAGTGGTTAAAGCGTTGTCATATTGAAATACTACTTATGCGTATTTTTGCTCCAATTGCGGCTGTTTTTCCTTCAATGAATGGCTCAGTTGCATCAATTGTACTTGGTAGCTTTTACCACTGATGGTTTCATTCGGTTGTAGCAGCTCATAGTACACAACACTAAGCTATCCCACGAAATACAGAACTAGAGCTTCGAACCATAAGTATTCGACTTTGCCGTCGATGCTGATGCATGACCAGATAAATCTCACAATTTTCTACGCTTAGGATTATCGTAGCATATCTATTTTCCATCGCCAGTGAAGATACGATGCAAAAAACTCTTTCTTTCTCAATGTTGAAGTAATTGTTCACACGTGAAAAATCGCCGTTCAACATCTCTCGGCTTCAGTTCGTATGGCACCCGATTTCCATGCATTTAAATCATACCGAGTGTATTTGAATGTTTGGAATCTGTTGTGCGATCAACATTCAACGATCCAGTAAGTTAATCTTGCGTTTGACATAAATCTTGGTAGCGTAATACTTCCAAATCATCATCTTCGAACTTTTTTTCAGTTGACCACGCCGTTGTCATCTGTATCGAAACCACCACTTCTAGAATTTTGAAACTAACACGTGCACTTATTTAAGGAGTATGTTCACCGTAAGTTTCCAACAACACTCGATGAACTTTCAGCTGCAACTTCTCTATGAATTAAATAGCAACAGTAAAACTTCCCGCAAATAATACTATGTTGGCTCATAATTCAACATCTTCGGAGCTGAGAAAAATATGTTGTTTACATTTCAGCAAAATGGGGGCCTGAACGGACGAGTGGCTAGCGCTCTGGCGATCGGTGCCACAGGTTCCGGGTTCGAAGTCGGGTTCACTCGGCGGTGCCATGGGTGTATGTAGTGGTTCGGAATCCACTTTAAACCGTAGGTCCTGGTCCTAATAGGATCGTAGAGAGTTGCGGGGGCATATCTACTCCGCGTCCATGGCTTATCTTCAAGTTGCACGTGCCCCCTGGGTAGTGCTAAATGAGTAACGTCGGTGCGGCGCTTGCCTAAAGGCATCCAAGACAAATATCTAAGTGTTTGCCAGCTGTATTAGAAAAAAAAAAACATTTCAGCAAAATGACACAGAATAAAAGTAAAGCCAAATGACACATCTTTAACATGTATGCAGTTACAGAAGTGTACAATGCAATGTTGCATAAATTATACCCCTTATTCTAAATCCCCAAAATTAATTCACTGTCCTACTAAATAAGATTTGTGTGATTTGTCGCTCTACGGTCATTTTGTGCACACTTTAGGCTAATTAGATCTGGATCTACAGTTTAACGTGGATTCCGAATCACTCACAGACATCCATGCACCTCCGGGATTCCAACCCAAAGGCCAATTGGAAAGGCGTTGCTAGCCAATTGGCCATCAAGCCGCTAGTCAAGGAAGAAGTAAATGAAACAGTTTTCAAGAAATCTGCCATAAATTAACCCTCTAGTAACACCAAATTCGCTACACTTCGGGCGTTGTGACGAATGACCTCAGGTCAAACTGCCCGACCTTTGAAGATCTATTGCTAATTACAGGGTTCTGATGGCCGAATGACCAACGCTCATTACCACAGGTCTCGGGTTCTAGTCCTGACATTGCCATGAATGTTTGTAGTAGTTCGAAATCCATTTTAAACCACAAGTCCCGGTCTAATATGACTGTTGGGCATAGGGCTGCCAACCCTACACAATAAAAAAAGAAAACAACACCTCATGTTTGGCAGTAGGCAGAAGAACTTGACCTACGATGAGGCTATCGCGCCATTGAAGAAGAAGATTCTTAATAACTGCAGTAATTATTTTATATATATCTAACGTTTCTGAAATCTTTATGAGGAAGGTTATCTCTGATAATTTCTCCTCAGTCATGTTTTTAAGGAGAAATTATACATGCATTTCAAATTATACTCGTCGGGGCATTTTATATATAGAATACTAAATCAGATTTATTTAATTGATAAAGCATATATTAAATTAAAAAACATACAAAATTTAATTAAAATTTTTTTTTTTTTATTTTTATTTTTGTAAAAATAAATACTTTTTAACACATTATCTTATTCATCAAGATCATTCGTAAAATAAATATATTTCTTTTAATTTTGGAATTTCTTTCAGAAATTGATTCGAAGAGTGATTAGAATAACTTTAAAAGAAATAAATTTTGCAGTTGAGAGTATTTCATTATCAACACAAAATAATTAATTTCATATCTTTTCATTCATTATAAAGTGAAGGTATACGATGTCTGAAGAGATCGCTATTAAAACATCGTTTTTTATTTTTTCATGCAGTCATTCAATTTGAGTGAATTTTTAAAACCTAATTCTATGGAAGCAGTTTAATTATCTTATAATAATCATTAGGTTTTATTTTCCTCAATGTCACTTAACCATTTATTATTTCAACTAAGCTTAATAGTGTGTCTTCATCAAATAGAGTTCCCACTATGAATGTATAATTATTACTTAATACTTTGTGAATATTTTAATAATAAAGTGCATAATATATTGTACAAACACGAAATTGTTGACTTTTAAAATTTATTTTTTTCTTTCATTACAGATATAAGATTTTTAATGCTTTATGTTTTGTTATGGCAAGCAAAATGAAGATATTCATCATTAGTGGAATTTTTAATACAGAATATCATTGTGAGAGACAAAATGTTGATTTTTTTTCCCAATATAAATTTCTCTAGGCATCATATTTCGTGCTACATCCAGTAGCCTATTACATCAAATAGCAATTTCATATTCCTAGTCTTTCTTTTCTTTTGAATCTGTACTTTGTTTTAAATACTTAGGATCAGAAATTAATTGTCAAAAATAATATCTTACCTGAAATAAAAAACAGAATTGTGTCTGCCGATAAAGGTCTTTTTTTTGGGAAGGGGTTAAGACATCTGTTTAAATCCCAGTCCATATGCAGAGAAACCAAATTATTGTTATATAAAACCCTTATTAGTCCTAATTTGGTCTATGGCTCTAAAACTTGGGCTTTGGCAAGATCTGATGATGAGGCCCGTTTGGGTCTATTTTGAGCGGAAGAGTTTAAGGGCTGTTATTGGTGGTGTGATTGTCGTAAAAAAGATGGTACAACGCAGAAGTTTATAAATGCTATAAAGGCCCAGATATCATAAAATTTATTAAGATCAATAGATTAGACTGGGCTGCTCATCTGTTTGGAATGAATGATTTAAACCCTGTAAAAAGGCTCGTTTTGGCAAAGCCACGGTAACAAAGAGGAAGAGGACGACACAAGTGGCGATGGATAGATGAAGTTGAAAAAAATTTTTGTTCTACTAGGGGTTAAGAATTGGAGGACCCTTGTCACCCAGAGAAATGCATGGAAATCTCTCGAAAAGAAAGCCTTGGCCCACTCTGGACTGTCATGTTATTGATGATCAGCCTTTCTTTTCATTGCATCCATCTCTTCCATGTTCTTGTAATCATCAGTGCATCTCTTACCTTTTCTTTCAAACCCTGTTCTTTATATTTATTCATAATAGCAGTGCTCTTAAAGATATATATATATTAATAAAAGTATACATACTGTTTTATTTTCCTATACTTATGTATATTGTATTTTTTGCTGTGTCAGTAGATGAGAATTAGTTATACAGTTTAGCTATGTTAGGTTAAAAAGAAAAACATTAAAAACTGTGATTTAATGTAAAGAAAATTTTACTTAACTCGGAAATCATCAACTGTCCCTACATTCCCCCTAGTAAAGCGTTCCATGAATTATGGTGGGCAGTAGGGATTTTGATGATTTTCTTTCTTTAAATTTAATTGATAAAAGTGTTGCAATAGAAGAAGTTTTCAAGTACCTGTCCTATCTTGAAAAATGATATTCAGTTTATTGATATATTTCATTTAATGAATCCATTTTTAGTGCAGTTATTGATAAAAAAAAAAAAAAACTGCGTGAATATTTCCAAAAAGGAGACTTGACGAAATATTCAGTATTTAGATTCACAGCATCAGAAATCTCAATAATAATTTAATTAATTAAATGTAACTTTATCAGACTTCATGCTTGTATGCATGCAAAGTGTAAATAAAGATGGAGATTTAACTACAGTTAGTTGTTTTTTAAAAATATTTATTCAGCCAAACTTGAGTGAAAATCCGACATAAAAAATTATTGGTAAGAAATTATTATTAGATGTTTTAACTTGCTATAACTCTGCTTTATAAGTTTTATAGAGTTAAGTTACTTCCTACTTTATAAAAATCACCACAACTGTGGAATATGTGTGTGGTTAAAGATTTTTACTACTAACAGAGATACAAAAAGTGGACGGTAGGTATAAAGGTTGAATATCACTGGTTTAGAAGGTGATATGGCTGATGTTTAAATTCCATGGTAATCATAATAATAATAAACAACGCACTGATATCTACTTATTGTTTTCCATTAAATATGTATTATATTTGTTGTAAAATTATTTATTCTGGTTTAATGGTATAAAAAGTTTGACTACCACTGGTTTAGATGATGATCTGGCTGTGTACTTCATTAAATAAATCTTTCTTTTCATTATATATGTATTAATTCCATTTAAATTCCATGATAATTATAGTAATAATAAACAGTGCACTAATATGTATACTGTCTTTTCATTAAATAGGCATTATATTTGTTGTAAAAAAATACTTATTTTTTGTTGTATTGATATAAAAAGGTCGACTATCCCTGGTTTAGATGATCTGCTGATGTTTAAATTCCATTATAATTATAATAATAATGAACAGCACACTGATATATATACTGTGTTTTCACTAAATATGTATTATATTTGTTGTAAAAATTATTTATTTTGGATGTAATGGTATAAAAAGGATGTTTATCTCTGGTTTAAATGATGATCTGGCTGATGTTTAAATTCTATAGTAATTATAATAATAATAAACAGCGCTGTGATATGTATAATGTCTTTTCATATGTATTATATTTGTTGTAAAAATTATTTATTTTGACTGTATTGGTATAAAAGGATGACTATCTCTGGTTTAAATGATAATCTGGCTGATGTTTAAATTCCATAGTAATTATAATAACAATTATGTGTATACTATCTTTTCATTAAATATGTATTATATTTGTTTTAAAAATTATTTATTTTGGCTGTAATGGTATAGAATGATAGTATTAGTTATTATTGTTTTTTTTTTTTTTTTTTATAAATTATATTATATTTGTTTCAAATATTTAATTTGGTTGTAATGGTATAGAATGATAGTATTAATTTATAGTATTGAGAGCATTAATTATTATTGTCTTTTTATTAAATATGTATATATTTGTAGTAAAAATTTATTTATTTTGGTTGTAATGGTATATAGAATGATAATATTAATTATTCTTGTCTTTTTTATTAAATATGTAGTATATTTGTAGTAAAATTTATTTATTTTGGTTGTAATGGTATAGAATGATAGTATGAATTATTATTGTCTTTTTATTAAATTTGTATTATATTTGCTGTAAAAATTATTTATTTTAGTTTGTAATGGTATAGAATGATAGTATTAATAAATAAATAATATAAACTTATACGTGTTTTTTTTCTCCCTGACTTGCTTTTATAAAAAATAGAAATTAATCAATTACATATAAATTGTAATGTGAATGTTTATAGTGGTGTAATAAAAAAAAAAAAAGAAAACGTATTATGGATGAAATAATGAGAAAAAAAAAAAAAAAAAAGAAAATTTTTTTTTAGAAGCGAGAGTGGAAAATGAGCACAAAAGACACATGGTTTAACGAATAACATAATTTATATTTTGTTTATTCAATACAATATTGCAAGTTTGCAAAGTTCTTAAAAACAAAACTTTTTCTTTACTGATTGTACACTACGAGATCAGGAGCCGGAATAATAATAATCCTCATACAGCGCGATATGTAATTTAGACAAGAGGAAAAAATAAAAGAAACTGCCCAGGTATTTTCAATTTACACAATGGGAGGATATTACAGTCGTTTAAATAACACAGTTTTGTGATTAATAAAAATAAAATCACAGACAAAAACAGAAATTACCATTTTGTAGTTAAAAGTTTTTTTCTTTTCTTTTCTTTTTAAGTACAATCAAATTTTATCACACACTTAAAATCGAACAAAAATGTAAAAATTCGGAATTAAAAGCTTTTTAAAAGTGAACTAATAAAATTACATTTAAAAGTTGCTTTAAGTTCATTGATTGCATAAGTATTTCTCACTGTTAAAATATGAGGGACAGGTACGTATTTAAATTTTTTTTTTTGCAATTTACACAGAAAGAGTTACGGATAAAAACATTTCAGCCAATTTTTGCCGGGCTAGATTTTTCAATAAAAAATTCTTTCTAATTCATAATGAATCCATATTTAATTATAACATTCAAAACAACATTTTACATTCATTAAAAATTTAAAAATACATCATTTGATATAAAACTTTAACCCCCCCTCTAAAAAAAGTAATAAATAGATGCAGCTATAACAAATAAAATTGAAGATATAAGAATTTATATCAATAATTATTGCATTATTTATAGCCATATATCTGTCGGTGATTATAAAAGTGATAAAACTTAGTACGAAATATTTAAGGCTTAAAAAAATTTAAGCCCCTCCCCCAAAAAAAAATCAATAATTGGATGCAACTATAATTAATAAAACTGAACATATATTTATTGCATGATTTATATTCATATATCTGTCGGTGATTATAAAAGTGACATAATATTTCGAAATATTTAAGGCTTTAAAAAAATCCATTTAGTAATGAGAAAGCCAAATTAATTTAAGAGATAAATCTCAACAAATTACCATCTCAATTACTTCGCAATAATTGCTTTCAATTAAGTAACGTAAAAAATCCAGAATAGTTAAAAATAAATTTTCCTTTCTTTTAGATATAGTTGAGTATACCACTTCATAATCACCGACACATATGCACACAAAGTACAAGACAATTTTGAAACACATGCTCTAGTGCACAAATTCAAACAAAAACATAATACTTCTAGCCCAGCTGAAAATGGCGCATGTATCACACAGACATTTTTTTTCATCATTAGTATTTACTTAATTACGAATATACACAGCACATTGAATTTTTTCCAAAGAGCAATAATAATAATAATCATAACAATCTTGTTTCTCGAAACTGTGGTACTTTCAGCGCTTCAATTTTTACACAAGTTTTAACTGAAAAAAACCATATTGAAAAAAGGATCAACGCATTTGAAAAACTCGGTGTAGTCATCAGTTGATCACTAGAAATACACTGGCAAATAAGAAGGGAGAATAAAGAAATGAAACGAGAGTTAACAAATCGAAAACATGTATGGACGTGATATAACAGCAATCTTTGGGCCTTTTTAAGAAAGATTATGTAAAAAACAACTTGAAAGCATCACACGGCAAATATCTGCCATTCCAAGAGCTAATGCCGTAACTGCACACCAGATGGCGTTCCGCTAGGGGTCGCCACTACCACGACCACATTTTTTTTCCATAGTTTTTTTTATTTATTTTTATTTTAGTATCAGAAGTTTTTAAATGGAACGAATTGTGAAGTTTAATAACTCTTCACTATATGTTCTCGTTAATCTTTCTTCAAAGATACAACAGCACAAAGCATTTTTTTTTTTTTTTGTTTAAATTCATTTATTCCAGTTTATATTATGTATTATATATAAAAGTGCACATTTTTTTTACTTTTTCATTTTTTTTATTTTTATTTTTTTCGCTGACATCTACATAGTCTTAAGACAACAACAACACGAACAAAGAAAAAAAAAAAAAAAAAAAAAAAAAACCGCTGAATTATGATTTTCTGATATACAGAGTTCTGAAATTACAGAAGATGATTCATCACAATGATATCATTTTTTTTTTTTGTTTATATTTTTCTGAGAAAGAAATGTACACTTAAAATCGTTCTGTTCGAAGTACGAATGGTTATGCAGATGAAAGAAAACGACGCTAGAATACAGAAGTATTAACTGTACAACGTCTCTGCCCCGATTCCTTGCTGCAGAAACAAGTTCCTTTTTTTCTTTTTGCATGTTCCATCCTTCTTGGATTCCATTTTTGTCTTTTATTTTTATTTTTCTGTGCGACAAAGTGCAAGAAAAGATGTTTTAGCTTTGTTATTAGTATTTTTTGATGAAACATGATTTTTTGAGGTCTGAGATATTTTATTGAAACGTATATTATGTGAAGTACTGAGTCCTTCCTGATTGGCTAGATTGAGCCGGGCCCTGTAAACCGATTGGCTGGTGGTCTCAGTCTCCTCTTCACTAGGGATGAAGCTCAGAAGGCTGCAAAGAACAAAGCACACAGCTAGAAATAAGTTTATCCACTGATTAACTACATATATGAAAAATAATACTACGGGGATTTTTTGAAAATGCACAGAATGAACATTTAATCTTAGTTGTAATTGAAAATAATGTGTATGGTGGCTTTAAACAGTAAAAAGAGATTTCATATGTTGATATATAATATCTAATTCATTCCGAAAATGATTTCATTTAATTTTTAACCTACATATAACTGAAATCAAATATTTCCGAAGTACCTCGGATTGACTAGCTTGAATATTCAAAATGAAACTATTTAGATTAAGTAATAACAAAAGTTGGGAGAAACATTTTTCTCAAAGACTATTTAACATCTTTTATTTTGGAACTATTTAGTTTAAGTAATAACAATAGTCGGAAGAAACGTTCTTTTCAAAGACTCTATTTATCATCTAGCTGATAATTTTTTAAATTATATAGGATTAATATTTAATTCTCATCAACCAATCGAGAACTATCCTCAAATCCTAAAAACACCAATTAATTTAGTTAACCAGATTTAGATTCTTCAATTCAGGGAGATTTTGAAAACTCCCTGAATTTTCAGACAACACTTCATCATTTTATATGCACGAAAACTATAGATTTGGTTTGGTTTGTCGCTTTACGGTCATTTTGCGCACTGGTTAACACCGGACTTTTTAATGGCTCACAAACATTAGACCGGGACCTAGAGTGCAATTTAAACTGGATTTCGAACCACCTACAATTTAAACTGGATTTCGAACCACTGAAACACGACTCGAACCCGAAAACCTGTGGTACCGACGCTAGCCAAGTGGCCACCAGGGCTCACGAAAACGGTAGGTTTGGTTTGGTTTGTCGCTGTACGGTCATCTTGTGCACACGTTAGGCTAAACAGACCGGGACCTACAGTTTAAAAGTGAATTCCACTCACAAACATTCACTAAAAACCCCAGGATTCGTTTCTGAAACCTATGGTACCAATGGCCAGAGCGCTAGCCAATTGGTCATCAGGCCGGCACGAAAATAGTAGATGATAAGAATATCGAAAAGCAAAAGCAAAACCTAACCGTTAAAAATTACCTTATCTAACCCAAATCAGCACACGAAGACATTGTTTCTTTAATTCATTAGCCTAAAATAGAAGATAATTTTTCTTGGATCTATAGTGGTGTTTCAGTGGGGTGTGCGAGAATCCATTCTGTGCATTTTTGTGGGGAGGGGGCGGCGGGGAGTGTGAAAAAAAAAAAGCGAAGGAGGGATACCTGTTTAAATACGCACCTGATGCATCCCTGCCGGGTCGTACATGGATGCGGAGGATTGGGGCGGTAGACTGTCGGCGTAGCCCGCCGTCTGGGAGATCACGTGCCTCAGGGCGTTCGCCTGCAACAAAGAGAAGCACCATCAGATGAATCGACAAGGAAATCATAAGCACATATGTGTTTTTAGACATTTGCCCTCTGGGTGTAATACCTCACCCAAGAAAGCTTGTATCATACCATCCATCACAGCAAACCAATATAGTAGGTCTAAATTAATATATGAAAGAATTCTGGTTTATGTTAGGTTTTTATGAATGTTAAATAGCAATGTGAAGTTTTCAAGAGAGAATAGAGGCATAACAAGTCGCATTATTATTATTGGAACCCAACATAACTTGGTTATTGTTATCCGTATTTAGTATAGCCAAAATTTAAAATCATTTACCAAAAATATTCGAAAACTATAGACAGTAATTCAGATAAGATATATTGCCCAAAACAAAATAAATTGTTTGTAAAAAAGTGCATAAAACAAAAAATAATTCCAATAAATAAACTGAATGATTATTAATAAATAAATTGATTATATAATGATCAATTTCTTCCATATTGATTAATATAAAGCATACAGCAAGTTTGAAATAATGTACAATACACTTTCATTATTTCTGACAAAAGATAACAAATACACAATGCGTCTTATATATGATATGAAATACACAATGCATCCTATAGATGTTATAAAATGTACAATGCATCTTATAAATGGTATAAAATACACAATAAATCTTATATATGGTATACTTCTAAACATTTTCTAAAAAGCAATTAATCCCTTTTTGCCATCATTAGAAATAAACAAAATAAGTAAAAATGTCACATTTTGAAATATTTATCAGCTGAAATTGCGATCCTAATGAATTTTATAATCATATCTGACATTCAACATTTGTTAATCTCATACAATTATTTAGAACCACGCATAGTATCCATATCATCCGTTTAAATTCAAACGCTTTTTTTCCCTGCGTGCAATATCCCTAAGTGTTTATGCAAATAATCCGCAATAAATAAACCACTGATAAAAAGGATTTAAAAATAAATAAAAAAATAAAATAAAATAGATAGAAGAAGCAAAAACTTCTCTTTGGTGTTAGCGTGGCACAAAATTAGTTGGCGGAGGATAAAAAAAAAAAAAAAAAAAAAGAGTCAAAAGAAAAAACAGCAACCACAGCAGCAGCTTCTTTTCAAGCAAAAAGAACACCTTTTTTTTTTCCCTCCAGTAAGTTCCAAAGAAAAGCTAAAGTGCAAGGTAATGATGACAAAGAATAAATAAATAAGGGGGTGGATAAAAAAAAAAAAAAAAAAGTCGCGCCCAAAGAAGCTCGGGATATACTTAAGGAAAACTTCATTGCTGGATAAGTGAGAGCCATTAAGTAGATTAACGAGGTGGGGTAAATAACACAAGGGATAGGAAAAAAAAAAAAAAAAAAAAAAAATTTTTTTCCCCTTCTTTTTATAAAAATTTTCTTTCACACTTAAATCTAAAAGCAAAAAAAGCACACCGTCACTAAGGGATAAGTGAAAAGCGACACTCCGGTTTAAAAAGAAGCAGGAAGGGGTGGGTACGAAACTGTTTTTATTAGTAGGTGGAAAAAGTTTTCTTAAAAATCACTTTTTTTCTTTTACATAAATTTTTCTCTTTAGCCCCAAAGCTGTTTAATGTTTGTTAAATCATCGACACGCATGTTTTTGTCGCACTTTTGACAAATTGTTCCGATGGTGTTGCAGAAATGCGGATGACACCAAAGATGGGCGGGGGGTGTGGTGTCTATTCTTTTACTTGCCACTCAGCGGCTTTATTAAAAAGATATTCAAGGATGGATTGAAATTACTACAGCCAATCGGTCTTGGTTAAACGTCTGTAGGAAAATTTGGGTTGCTAAGCTTATCTCTATGTGCATCCACATTTAAACCAATCGAATGACTTTATATTAATTTAGGAAAACTGTAACTGAATTGGAAAGAGTGGTGGAAAAAATACTAATTACGTAGTAACGAGTCACAAAATGCCACTTAAAAAGCTCTTATTTCTTAGTGTGTAAAAATAAAAATATTGTAAGTGGCATAAAAAAAATTAATGTTTTTTTTTTTTTTTTTTTTTTTCTCAATAATATAATTACAAGTCTAACAAAAATTGAGCTAGGCAAATTAAAAAAAAAAAAAAAAAAAAATGTAATTCGAAATTCAGCTTATGAATAAATTCAATAATTGTTAAAAAATGTAAGTAAAATTGGATTAGAGAACAATGAAAGTAAGACAAAATATATGATAATAATATCACCCAATGAATCCAAAAGAAGAACAAGAAATATTAACATAGGAGGGAAGACTTTTGAAGGAGTATCACATTTCACATATCTGGGAGCAATCTTAAATAACGATAATAGCATCCATAGAGAAGTATGTGAAAGAGTATATCGCGGTAATCGAGGCATTACACGCAAATAAAAAGCTGTATAACAGATTTATTTTGCGAAAAACAAAGCTTTTGATTTCTAAGACTCTAATAAGGCCGATTGTCACTGCTGGAGAAACGTGGACATTAAAAGCTAACTTTTGGACAAAAAGTTGCCAATAATGTATGAATTAAAAGACTAAACAAAGAAATTGAACACCTAATGAAAAATAGAGACATTGTGAGATACATCACATCCCAAAGAATCCTTTGGCTCGGACATGTACATCGCAGATGAGGGAAACATCATTACAAAAAGATTACGTTACGTAAATTATTCAACAATAGGAAGACCAAGGAAAAAGTGGATGGATAGTGTCGAAGAGAATTTTAGACAATTGGAAATTATTAACTGGAAGAGACTGAGACATTGGAGGGAGACAGATGCAGAGTTTCTGTGTTGGAGGCTCAACGCCTGTACAAGGCTCTAATGCCAGTAAAGAAGAAGATAAATTCAATAATATTTTGGTATTTTAAATAATAATTTAAACATTCACTTTGTATTGTCGACATTTTCAATTTTTGTCATATTATGATAAGTAAGTAGCTCATGAAAGCTTTAAGCTCATATTATTTTAAATCAATTGAAAACACTTGCTATGCACTTAAATAGTTTTGTCACCTTAATATTTTCCTGTTGTATCGTTAAACCACACTAACCAACAAACCTTAATATTCTCTTAATTCAAGCAGCATATCAAAGGAAAATGAAATTCTCATTTTGAATGAATTTCTTTTAAAATGTGCAGCACAAATCCCCAACACCACAGCAGCAATTTCAAACAGGAAAGGAATTTTTTTTTTAATGACATAAAAATCGAAAAGTAAAACAGAATGGTGAAAAAAAAAAAAAAAAATCTCTCTCACCAATATGTTACACTTAAACGAATTCGAATGCCCAAGTCATGTCTGGACTATCGGGAAGAAGGGAAAAAACCGGAGCCCAGTGATAAGCCAATTCCTAATTTTAGAGCAGCAGAACCACAACGAGGACGCTGACAGAGGGGCAAACAAATAAAAACGGAGCAAGATGGGGAAAAAAGGCTATAATTAAATCAGAGGCGAAAAACGGGAAGACGGACATTAGGCAAGGGAAGAAGCGACAAGGCCTATAGGCGGCCTAATTTGTGAGCAGTTGATTCCTGGGCGGCGTCACAAATTCGTTAACTGCCTTGTCAGGCCGAGCGAAATCCAGTTAAAGTGAGAAACTACAGGGACCAAATTCAATTGCAACAACCCGAAACATTTCTTTCTCTTACTCACTTTACTGGATTCCCATTTTCTGGCCGCTTTTTTTTTCTCTCCCCTTCCATGCTTTTTTTTTTTTTTATCCCTTCATTTAATTCTTCACCCCCCCACCCCCCTATCCCCCGTTCAGTTGGTGACATGCCCAATGAGTAATTAAAGAAAGTCGGCTGGCGACAGGGAGGGGGGGATTGAAGAGAAGTGAAGCTGATGGCTACTCGATTCCCATCGATTTTACATGTCCGAGCCAGGCCCACTACCGTCGATACAGCTCTCTTTCTTCCTCAATCACTGGTTTGCTTTGTATTTTTCAAGAGAAAATCCTTCGGGTTTTTTTTTCAGTTAATAGAAAAAAAAGTTTTTTTTTTTTTTTTTTTTTTTTTATCAGTATCGTGACACATTTAAATTTAAAAACTTAAATCAGAACAATAAACATTGAGATAATCTGGAAAAAGTATTGCAATATTCCTACAATGCATTAATTATTACTTCAACTATTCATAAAAGATCATTGCCTACGGTCTAAAAACTTTTATACTCTATATTATGATAAAAGCAGAAGAACTAAATTCTTGCTGTATAAAACTCTTATTAGACCTGTTTTTGGTCTGTGGCTCTGAAACTTGGACTTTGGCAAGATCTGACGAGGCCCATTTGGTTATATTTGAGTGGAAGATTTTAAGAGCTATTCTTGGAGGTGTTAGGAGAAAGTGATTGTTGTAGAAGACGGTACAACGCAGAAATTTATAAATGCTATAAAGAACTAGATATAAAATTTATTAAGATTAAACAGGGCTGCTCATGTATTTAGAATGAAGGATTTGTGTAAAGGTTCCTTTTGGCAAAGCCACAGAGACAAAAAGAGGACGACCCAGGTTGCGATGGATGGACGCAGTTGAGAAGGATTTTGCTGTACTGGGGGTCAGGAATTGGAGAACCATGATCACCCAGAGGAATACATGGAAATCTCTTCAAAGAAAGGCCTTGGTCCACTCTGGACTATCGTGCTAATGATGATGATGATATTATGATAAAAGAATCACGCATGGTGGTCACAAGCCATAATGCAGATTGAAAAACGGAAACTTGCATTAGTACTAAAACAACACTACTTAAAAATTAAATTAATTAAATTTCGATTACATATCTATTAATTATGTTGTTTTTAAATTAAAAAATTAATCCAAAATTTGGTTCCCAAATCATAGTGAAAATAAATACGTATATGCTATTTGTATTTATTCGCAGCTTGTAAAAAGATTATGTATTCACTTTAATGGCAAGAATCGGTATACATATGTTTTATCAGAAGCAAACATAAATGATACATACATGTATTATATTTTTTGATAATTCATTTTAAATAATAATATAATAGAAGAATACGATACAATTTTGAAGTTTCACCTTTCAGAAGATGATTTTGAAAGGACATGGGTGAATGGGAAGTTTTTATTTTATTTTATTTATTTGCTTTGTCTGAGTTTATCTGGATCAGTAAACGAAATATTAAAAGATTTATGTCAAATTCAAGCCTGGAAAGATATTCTCACAGTAAAATAAACCTGCCATTGAAGTTGTCAGAAAAATAAATAAATAAATAAAATGAAACTTTTTTTTTTAATTCTAAAAAAAAAAGGAAATAGTATTTCGTAACAAAATTTTTACATTAATAAAAGAAATAAACTAGGTTATTTTTTTAAATCTCTAAGTTATTTATCGATCAGTTGAAAAAGAATAAAATCTGGAGAAAAAAAAATGTAGAAACCGAATATACTAATAAAACCGAATATACTAAAACACAGATTATAATTATACATTTCAATAAAACAATTTTCTTGTTGATTTATTTAAATTTACAATGTGTTAAACAGACATTCTTGGTAATTCATCTAAATTTAATTCAGCAAATTATTAGAATATATATATATATATAAATTAGATGATTCAAGATTAAAATATTAAGAAATCTTTCATCTTAAGCGAAAAAACGAATTTACACACATAATTATTTGATGTTTACAGATTTCGACCTGATATATGCCACAGAAAATCCTCTTTTATAACATATGATATTAAAAGAACGGAATGCGGCACTAAAAACTATAACCTTGAGGAGCTTTGTAAAAGGGAGGAAAAAATCTGGCAAGAGTGGTAAAAAGAAGAAATACCAGGTAAAGTTTTGGGGTGATGAGCATTCTTGGTGTGGTGGATCCTTAATATTCGTATTCTAGGAAACGAAGGATGGAGAGAGGGATAGAGAGAGAGAAAAAAAAATAAACAGAAGAATGAAAAGCAGAGGCTTTTCTTGATTTTTTTTTTTTTTACTTCATTCCCCCAAAAAGTTGCGGCGGTAGCGCCAAATGCTTAAGTGGCCATCTCTGTTCTCATTAGTATCCCAGTAATCTTGTTTAGGAGAAGCCAGCTTGCGTTTTCCTTTTATCCCCTATAGCATAGGAATAGGAAAAAAAAACCACCCCCACCCCTTCATCCCCGCCTACCCCACCAAAATTACGTATATCCACTTCCTAGCCCCCACCCCACCCACACCCCCTATCTCGCTTCCATTCCTTATACAACCGAACCTGCGCAGTTATTGAATTAGAAGCGTGTTTAGCCAGAATTCTTTTTCTTCCGATTTGGGTTTTTTTTTTTTCTTTCTTTTTCTTTTTCTTTTCTTCTACTTTTTTTCAGTTGCCTTCAAAAGAAAAAAAAATACGTTGACCAAAAGATTTTTCTGTACTCTTTTTCTATATATCTATATATATATAGATTTTTTTTTTTTTTTTTTTTTAATCTTTTGTGTTGCCTCTTTGAAGCAGGCAGTCTTTTCAAATTAGGCTTCCTTATTTGTCCTAACTTGCGTCTTTTATAACGAGCTATGCCAAAAGCAGTTTTCACTACCACGTTCTCAAAAGAGTTTTGTTACTCTTTCACATCTTTTATTTATTTTTTTTTCTTATTCCTTAGTTTTTACTTCGATTTATATCTATATATTTTTATCCTTTTCTTTTCACTTGCCCGTTGTTTAACTACTTGTTTCTACCGCCATTCTGTTTCTTCGCCATTTTTTATTTCACCAAGACATTTTCTTTTCTGCTGCCACCTTTCCTAACGAAACTTCAGGTCTCATTTTTCTTAAATTCTCGTCTGCGCCTGTCTTTTTCGATAAAATGGCTGCTTTGATTCAATTTTTAGTGTGTGTGTTCTTATTTATTTATTTATTTTTTTTATCTTTTCAAATGGAAACTTCCCCGCTCTTTTATGTCGTTATTTTTTTAAAGCCTGAAGCGTTGAGGGCCGAAGTGATTTTTCATAAGACACTAAATAAAATAATGCTATTAAGTGTTCTTTTTTTTTTTGAGTCAAATGGTCGTTAAATGATGAGAACTTAATTCAATTTGCCTCAAAAACTTGCAGTACAAAAAACATTGACTGGCCTGGTATTCAATTATAGCAGAAATTAAGTGTAATCACACCCAGTTTGTCGGTCAAACATCTCCTTTGAATCCATTTAATTACGTGTGAAAAAAAACAACAACTCCGAATCTCTATGCAAATAATAGGTATCTGAATTCTGAATAAGGAAGGAAGGAAGAAAGAAAAAAGGATAAAATAAAGACCATCCTAATTTCTTTAACTTGATGGAGGAAAATCCATCCAAACATTTAATTACATTACGCATTACGAGGTTATCTGATTGTGGAGCCTCTCGTTCGTATAAAGATTTTCAACCATTAGTTAAATACCAGTCCTAAATTAGATTAGATCCGACAATTAGGAAAAGAATATATTAATCTGGTTTGCCTTTTTTTTCTATTGGAGAATTGGTTTAAAACTATTTAGTTGTAAGATATTAATTTTACTTTTACTTTAAATGCTTGTAATTTAAAAATGGTAAATATAAATCATATTTGGAAAAATTATAAATATTGTTTAATTAATAATGGAACAGAGTATTAATTTCTTGACACATATGTGAACATTTAATTTATTATTATTATTATTAATAAAAAACAAAAATATGATAAATTACTTCACGACAGAATCTCTCAACAAGAAAAAATGCAAATCTTAGGATTTGGTTGCAGTGATAATGGTGTACAGTTGGGAAGATGATAACAGCGTACAGTAGTATTTCGATTGTCAGTATTGTTAGATTACTTGAACAAATTAGTTAATATACGATAATACGACATACATTAAATATATTTAGTTTTAATCGTGAATTCTCAAATTAACTAATTACATTTAAGTCTCGGATGATATTTCTAGATTTCAACAATATATATGTAAAAAAATACACCCAAAAAGTTAACTGATTGGGCCTTAAAAAATACAATACAAGTTCCTAAATTCCAATATGCAAATACATCCCATCCACGTCTTGAATAGTTTTAAACCATCAGTAATGGATGGATTCCGCTTAGA
This sequence comes from Caerostris extrusa, assembly GCA_021605095.1. Lineage (NCBI taxonomy): Eukaryota > Metazoa > Arthropoda > Arachnida > Araneae > Araneidae > Caerostris > Caerostris extrusa. Next base: position 123,976 of record BPLR01016209.1, on the reverse strand, counting down.
GACGAGACAACTGCTGAAGAACCATTACAATCTTTGATTCTTCAAGTATATACCAGGTGAAGAGTACTGACCTGTGACTGAACGTTCGCGCCCATGGAGGAGTAGGAGTCGCCGCCGTTCATGCTCATATTGTACATGGAATCTTGAGGGGTGCCCGAACCGGGGGGCGGACTGATCATCTGGCCCTGCGAGGATGGCGCCAGGCTGTACGGGGAGGAGCCGGCCGCAGAGGGAGGGGAGTAGCAGTCGTTGATGTAATCTGAAAACACACACAATCATTATTAGATATACAGATAGATGAACCATGGAAATAAATTAATTAATTAAAGCTCGACTATTCTTCGCCCACAAACAAAGGTAGTAAATGCCATTGCCTATTTCTCACTATAGGATGGAATCACGACCACCGTCCTCTCCTCAGTCTTGGTAGTGATTGCTGAGGACTATGCACAAAAATCCCATTTCTGTAAACGTCAAACTTTTACCCTGCATTATAAAAATTTACTTCCGATCTTCAGTTTCAAATTTTGCTCCGTATGTCTTACTTCAAGCTTTTTAATTTTGTATTCATATATCTATATATTTTATATGTTTTCTTTTATATCTGTATTTATATATGTCTGTTATGTATTTACATGTTTCTATTATGCATCTATGTATTTTATATTGTTATATTTGTCACCACTTATTTAGTTTTCCTTAACTTTAATTCATTGTCCTTTTAACTTTTTAATTTCTACTAATTCTATGTTTTTTTATATTTTTAATTCTGAGCAGATGTGCACAGGTACCGACTCTCCTATCCAATCTAGTAGTAACCACCTATGTATGAGTGCGCCTTAATGGCCGAGTGTCTAGCATTCTGACGCTGGGTGCCACAGGTTTCGGGTTCGAGTACCAGCGGTACCGTGGATGTTTGTAGTGGTTCGGAATCCACTTTAAGCCGTAGGTTCTGATCTCATATGGCTGTAAGAGCATTACGGAATCAAGCCAGACTTCTACCTACGGGTGCTCCATTACAACAGAAGCTATTCCCTTTCCCTCCATCCATGAGTAGATCACTCATGGGATGTCCAATCTCGCACTGCAGGACAGTGAGGACTAGTCGCAACCTATGTATGAGTAAATCCATATAATCGTAGTGTTTCGGAGATTATAAAATATAAAAAAACTTTCAATTAAATCAAGATATCAAAATTGGAAGTTAAAAAACACTGAAAAATGATAAATCGCAAAATATTGAACTAATAACCCTATGATTGGCTGGAAGAAAGCGGTGGACTTTTGATTTACCGGCAGCCGTCAACAAGAGATGAGAAACCGATGGCCCACTCTCTCCAGAACATTGGGTCAATATGCAAACTCTTTCGGGAACTTTTCGAAAAGTTTAATTTCAAAGAAAGCCGAGGGGGTGGCTTTTCTTTTAATGCTTTTTGCAACCCTCACCCCTGTCGGGCGCCACCCCAGCGCACAGACGGACAGACTGACTAATGCCCTTGTCACCCATCCATTCTCTTCCCTGGTGTACGCAAGGAAGGAGGCCTCCGACAATTTAGCAGATTAAAACGACAGAGAGGAAGATTTCGCTTTTTCTCATTAGGAAAACATTTTTATTTATTATACATCGCGATTCAATGTCTTTCGCTTAAGAAATTGGCCCCCATATCTATTTTTTTTTTTTTTTTTTTCTTCTTCTTCCAACTTTCGGTTCTGCATGCCCCTATTCTATATGGAGGACTTTATATACATATATATATATTTTCCCAAGAGGAGCGAGTAAAGTTAATTTTGCTCTCCGAAGATTCGGATTCATAAAGAAATAGGTCATTTTTTTTATGAGGAAAAAAAAAATGATTAAATGCTTTTTTAGATAATAAGGAATCGACTGAAGACAGAAGAATCTAACAGTTGACATGCAGAGGGGAAAAAAATGTTAAAGTCCGATATTTTTTTTAAATAAATAAATTATAAAATAATTAATAGTAATTTAATTTATTTGGATATTAATGCAAAAACTATTTTTTAAAAAATAAAAATCAAGCATATTAAATTAGAATACAAAGCAAGTTTCATTCATGTAGCACCATTTTTATGAAAATCTTATCGGAAGAAGATATTTCTCAGTATTTTTTTTGTTCTTCAATATCTTTACTATTTAAAGATATAATAATTAAATGTAATCGTAATACAAACATACCAAATTGTTTATAAATTTTAATTAATTTATTAGCTGACAATTACTCAACACTTTGGAAATGTTCTTGACCAGTCATTTTCTTAAAAAATAACAATGTTTAAAGGTAAATTACAATAGCTTCCACCAGTTCACCTCTTTGTTGATTTGGTTTATCGCTCTACGGTCATTTTGTGCAAATTTTTAGACTAAACAGACCCGGACATACAGTTTAACGTGGATTTCGAACCACTCACGGGCATCCATGCCACCGTCAGGAATCGAGTCTGAAGCCTGTGGTAACAAAGGCCAGATCGCTAACCAATTGGCCACCAGGTCGCACTTATTAGTTGGGTTTGGTTTGGTTTATCGCTCTACGGTCATTTTGTGCACATGAGGGCTTAACAGACAGGGACCTGCTGTTTAATGCGGATTCCGAATCACTCACAAACATCCATGCCCTCATCAAGATTCGAATCTTAAGCCTGTGGTACCAAAGGCCAGAGAGCTAGCCAATTGGCCATCAGGCCGCATCTATTTGTTGAGAAATGGGGGAACAAAAATAACGCACAAAGCTAAACCCTACTCGAATGAACCACTACTAATATGAAAGATTTAATTATTCATATATTCAGAATCACATTTGCATTTACCCTGTGCATCTAAAACTGCCATCCATTTTGGTATTCGAAAATGCAGGAATTTCAGAAAACATTTAATATTTGATTAAAACATTCCGGGAACGAATTTAAATATACAACGGAAACAGAGCAAAAAAGCAAACAAAAACAGCTGCGCATTGTACAAAAAGTTCTAATAATGATATTAAATCAACCCCAGGTGACAAGAATAAAATCGCCGCCAAATTCATTTGACGAAGAGGGACACCATGAAGCCCAACGAAATCCTTTTTAGATCCCCAAAGTGGTATTATTGTTAAGTTCCATTCGCGAAAGTGCACCCGGTTCCGTATTAAAATTCTTTTCTTCCAACCAACCCCGGTGCTTAATTTGAATATTAGATAATAATCAACCGGCACTTGTTTGTGTGGCAGGCTTTTCTGCATAGCCACTGGAATGCTCTCTTTTTCGTTTTGGGAAGGCAGCTTCTTTCCCTTGGAGAGAGAGAGAAAAAAAAAAAAGATAAAAACTTTACAACTTCTTTGAGAAGTGGGAATTTCTAAAGGTTAATAAATGTCAATTTGGAATTTTCACAAATGGAATGAATTTTTTCACGCATACTAGCCTAGTCCTTAATTTTTGCATTTCTTAGAAATCTGAGAAAGCAATTTGTTAGCATTTGTTGTTGCGGCGTGCCGGTCTCCTTTTTATTTTATTGAAAAAGAAAAAATAAATAAATAAATAAAAATAAAAAAAATGTCGGTTCGTATCAAATTGACGCCCTGATGAATTTAATATAGGAATGTCACACGCGCATAAATTCTTTGGAAGCTCAGAAGAGAGAGAGAAGGCCCTAGAAATTGAGTCTTTTGAAACGAGAACAATTTCATTTACTTACGTATCGAAGGCAATATTTTAACGAAAGGGAAAAACTTTTTGATAAATTAAATAAATATTTTTTTGGAATTTAAATGTAGTTGTATTTTGGGAAAAACACCACAACTGTACGCGTTACTTAAGAATGTTGGGAGGGAAAAAAAGTAATTGCATTAGAATTTCATAATGTTCATGTGAGAAATTGTTTTTCGGAATAAATATGAGATAATGACACATAAATCAATAAGATGACATTAGAGACAATGAAAAATGGCTTCAATAATTTTTACAAAGATTGATTTATGCTTGTGCAATATTTAAGTATTTGCAATAATATATTGTTAAATCGTAGAATTCTTCGAGCTTCGATTTTGTTGTCCATTAAAACATTTGGATTTTTTCACGGAAAAATATACAATCCTGTAATCGACAACCAACATGGATGATTCAAAGAGAAGAACTGAAGACTTGTTTATAGTAGAAAATGCCAAGTTATATAGTAAAAATATGAAGTTATATAATATAACTTGATAAGTTGTTGATACAGTTGAGTTGAATATTCTAGTAAAATATTGAACAGAAACATTACTTGGTGATAAAAATAAAACCTTTTAATAAATATTATTATTATTATTATTGCTTTAGGTCAAATATGATTGAAAAAAAAAATTAGTCAGTTGCTTTAAAACCAGCAAGACTTATAATAGAAAAAAACGAAATATATGCTTTCCTCAAAAAATATTTATCAGGATACACCCAATATTAACTTAGGCATTTACAATTTTGAATCTGTACATAGTTTTAAATACTTACTATTAGAAATTAATTGTCAAAATAATATTTTACCTGAAATAAAAACGGAATTGTGTCTGCCAATAAGACTTTTTTTTTGGTTTAAGATATCTGTTTAAATCACAGCTCAAAAGCAGAATGACTAAATTCTTGTTACATAAAATCCTTATTAGACCTATTCTGATCTATGGATCTGAAACGTGGACTTTGGCAAGATCCGATGAGGTCCATTTGGGTATATTTGAGCGGAAAGATTTTAAGGGCTATTCTTGGAGGTGTTAGGGAAATTGATTGTTGAAGAAGATGGTACAAGACCCAGATATTATAAAATGTATTAAGCTCCATAGATTAAACTGGGCAGCTCATGTATTTAGAACGAAGGATTTTAAACCCTGTAAAATGTCTCGTTTTGGCAAAGCCACAGGGACAAAGAGGAAGAGGTCGACCCAAGTTGCGATGGATGAACGCAGTTGAAAAAGATTTTGCTGTACTGGAGGACCCTTGTCACCTAGATTTATGCATGGAAATCTCTTCAAAAGAAAGCCTTGGCCCACTCTGAATTGATGATGAAGACATAATAAGTCACTCAAAGTAGCTTAATAATTACCCACAACTCCTTACCCGATTAATATTTATTTCATTCTTTACACATGTCACATTATAATCATAAGATTTATTGTTCAAAATTATTATTGATTAATTGAGCGACGTTGAACTTCAAGAGGAATAGTTTTCGAGAGGGGGAAAAAAAAAAAGAAACAATTCTAGGGATTCAAATGGTCAGATAAATACCGGAGTGGAATTTCGAATTGAAGACGACAGACTTTTTTTTTCCCCTGCAAACTTCATTGGAGTTTTTTAATTTAATAAGTCTTCTTTTGAATAGAGAGCAAAAGCATGGGGATTTTTATAAAAAATCCGACTCGGTAATTCCGCGTTCTTAACGCTTTAGAGCAAAAGAATTTGAGAGGCAATAACATTCCTTTCCCCCTTGAAGAATGAATCAATCATTTCTTTTTCCCCATTCCTTTCCATCGGAAATGAAGAAAACGAGGCACGAGGATAATATCTTAAGTATTTCCATTTCTCGCCTCGAAATAAAACGATAGCAATAATAACAACAACAACAACAACAAAAAAGGGGGATACGATTCGCACAATTCGTCAAAAATCTTCCCTTTGCATACATACAAAACGGCAACATTCCAAAACCTCTTCCCAACTTTTTTCCCGAACGCGTTTCACCAAAAAATTTCCGCGACAAACAAAATGCAAAAGGTGAGTGTGAGAGAACCACTTCCAACGCCCACCCCCTACCCCATTGCCCCCTCACAGCCCCAGAAATACAGGGGGATTCACTTTCGATATAATTAGCGAGAAAGCATCCAAGAGCGAGGGAATGGAAGAAAAAAAAAAAAAAGTGCTTGGAGAAGAAGAAAAGAAGTAAAAGTTTTCCTCAGCAGCAGAGAACTTGCGAGGAATGCGCGCGAAAATTCCGCCCCCTCCTCTATTGGAGGAGGAGGGGGAGAGGAGGGCAAGGTAATAAAAACAAAAGAATGCTGCTAAGCTAGCCGGCTACAGCTTCCTATCTTGCTCATCCCCAAGTAACCAGCCACTAATATTAAATTCCGTGGATGCTTAGGAGGAAGATCGCACCCAGGGCTGCAGCAATGACAATGGGATCGCCAAGGAGACACAGAAATGTCGCCAACAGCATGAATTTGGAAAATTTATGCCTAAACCCTTACCTGAATTACAAACAATAATACTGTATCCTATTAATCTTCATGTTACTTTAAATAAATAAAAGTATTACAATTCCAGCATAAGAAACTTTTTTTATTGAAAATCTGAATTAAATCGTGGTACCCACTTTAAATAGCGAGATTATATAATTTAGCGAGATTAGTATAGTATAAATGAACAGTTAGAAGAGCTTTAAAGTATAAAACTAATAATTAAGACATTGAATATCTGACAATACTATTTTATGGATATAACTTAAAAGATTATCTATCAGTAGGCAGACGGCCTTGGTCCACCATGGGGACTGTTGCACCTTTGAAGAAGAACTTAAAAGATTATTGCCCATTCAAAAAAATATGAAACGTACGACATTTTAGATGAATTACAAACAATAGCACCGTATCCAATTAATCTGCATGTTACTTAAAATTAATAAAGTATGAATGCTTTTTTTTTTATTGAAAATCTAAATCATGACATATCCAAATCGTGGTACCCATTTTAAAACTAAATTTAACGAGATTAGCATTGATTAAATGAACAATTCGATGAGCCATCAAGTATAAAACTAATAATTTAAACATTGCATATCAGACATTTCTATCTTATAGATAAAACTTTGATTATCTGCCAGTATGCAGACGAGATCCACCATGAGGTTATGCGCCAATGAATCATACCTTTTTTTTTTTTTTTTTTTTTTTTTGAATGGGCAATAATCTTTTAAATTATTGGATAGAATGCAGATGGCCCTGGTCCACCATGGGATTATTGCACCAAAAGAAGAACTTAAAGACTATTGTCCATTCAAAAAAAAAAAAATGTGTACGACATTTTAAATAAATAAAAAAAATTATAAAAAGGAAATATAAATTATTATTTTGCGAGGTTATTATTGATTAAATGAACAATTGGAAGAGCCTTAAAAGTATAAAACTAATAATTAAAAAATTATATATCAACACATTTCTATTTTATAGATATTATCTGCCAGTAGGCAGACGGCCTTGGCCCATCATGGGGTTGTTGTGCCAATGAAGATTAACTTTAAAGATTATTGCCCATTAAAAAAAAAAAAAAAGAAAAAAAGAAATTAAATGTACGACATTCTAAATAAATATATTATAAAAAGCAAAAATAAATTACAATAAATTATTAAGTAAAATTATTATTTAGCACCTTCTCAAAAACAGATTAAAAATAAGAGCTAAAAAACAGAAATTCTATATGGCAATAGAAATTCTTCGTTTATACTTTTATGCGTACACTATAAATTAAAGTGTAAATTTAAATATAATACAATAGCCCCTGATGTGTATCGTTTCAGATATTTCTAGTGAAAAAAAAAGTCTCTTAACTTTTAGAAAGCCATAATCAGCTTTTCTTTTTTTTTTTTTTGTCTACCCACACGAGCGACTTAAAAGAGCTACTATTAATTGTATTTAAAATACATTATTATTTAAACATTCTAATACATTAAGTAGCGGTTTTATTTTTTTTGTTTAAACTAATGTCAAGTTATAATTTATTTATAATAAAAATATTAACAACATTTTTTCATGTAAATTACATTACATAAATGAGAAAAAAAATGTTCAAAGGAGAAGAACCATTTACAGATCGGAGCCATTTATCAAATCATAATCAAACCTGAAGGAATTAAAGCAGAGAACGAAAACAGCACCGAAAAAACGCTACAACGGAAAGAAAAAAATGAAACAACAATAATAAAAAGGGGGCATTTTATACCCTTTTTTCCCATTTTCCGAGCTATTTTACACACACTCGGGAATCTCAGACCAATCATATTTGAGTCTCCTATTATGACGTTGGAAATTACAGTGATACTTCGCCCTTCGGCCAATCAAATTGCGACGAGACAGAAATAAGGGTGCAGGGAATTTCGGCTTACAATACAATCAGATTTCATAGTGGGTTGGCCGGGAAGGGTCGACCCCTCACCGCGCCGGCCACCGCGTAGGTCAACAACTGCTGGCTTTGAAAGAGCTCAATGATTCTGAATAAGGAAGGAGTTGTTGCAATTTATTTGATTATGCTTTTAGAGGACCGAAAATTTTGTGCACAAACGTGCAGATAACGAAGGGATGCCACTAGATAATGGAATATGTAGGGAAAAAAAAAAAAAAAAAAAAAAAAAAAAAAAGGATTTTTGTCTAAATTAAAATATTGTTAGATAACATAGATATAAAATATATTATGAATAAATTGTCCTATTATTTTAATACAAACAATTCATTTAAATCATTCTAAAAATCGTTATTAAAAACGAATGGTTTGTGCCGGTGTTTTTTAACGAATATATCTGAATTATTAACATAATACGAAAAGCCCACAAATTTATGTCAATAGCATGTTTTAATTTAAATGCACAATAGGATAAGTTGAACCGTCCTCGCGATCCAAACTTATAATTATGAATTGTCATTATATTAATAATTGAATGGTTTAATTTGAATCATTGAAGATATTGTTTCTTTGTTGATGTTTGATTGTTGTTGATAAAACATTGAATGCTTCGTTCGAATCATTCGTTTAGATCATTCATTGAATGACCCAAAGTTAAACTACAAAGATAACAATTAACTTTAAATACTATGGATTATATTTATATACAGCACATTTATAAATATGCATTATTTTTAATATAACTCAGTATAGAATCCCAAAAAATAAATAGACACAATTATACATTTGCATAATTTAGCATATTATAGAAACGGTTTTTAAAATTTGTCCATTAGTGTAAAATGATTTCATTTTAATATACTTCAATATTATATGATTGCAGTACATATTGCTATAAATCGTTTTTAAAGTCTGCTATAAAATAACAAGACATATAGATTAATATGAATTTGTCAACACGCATTCATCAATATTAGACAAATGAAACAGGGCTCAAAACAACTGCACAACTTTTAATTCCCTAAAGAAATGTAGTATAAATCGGTGTTCCAATCAAAATGATATCAACATACAGTTCGTCTTTGAATTATGGGTACTGTTTTATTACTGTACCATATATATGAACTCCTTCTCATAAAATGAAAAATTACAATAACAAAGACATGATGTCTGATATATGAAGTTCAAAGAAATATACATTTTGATGTAAGTATTGAATGAAAAATAATTTTGACAACGAAATTTGTCAATTTTTTTTTTTTTTTTTTAAATTTGCTTTTGTTTAGTAAAAATGCATAATAAAACGTTGTGTCTAATAACTAATAATAAAGGAAATAATGACATTTTTTTTTTTTCTTAGATAAGCATAAATATAAGCCGATTTAAAATTTCAGATATTTAAAAAACTGGTATATAAGCGTTCTCTAAAGACAAACCGAAGAAAATGTTCTGCATGCAGCAGAATTATATAGTTTTTGTGTTTTCGTATTGGTGTCGAAAAACAGGATCTACAAGTTAGGATTCGCCACAAAAACCAAAAGTAATACAAATTTTTTGCTTTTTTTTTCCCGCGTAACACGGTGTTCCACATAGCGGGCGAAATATTTAAACCAACCCTTAGGCCGAACACAACGCTCGGCTAGGCCTAAGCAGCAGGGATGGATGGAAAGCGAGGGGGGGGACTGGGTGGATCCCCCTCGGCATACGTCATTATCGGCTCGGCCGGTGGAAGGCGACGCCTATGGCTCAGGGCCCTGCAATCAAGCAGAAAGAGCCCTCCCCCCTTCCAACAATTCAAAGCTATCTGCAGAACAGAACCCATTATACTGATGAAAACGACGGGCCAACGCGATTGCGGGTCACTCCCTTGACTTTTCTTTCTTTATCTCTCTTGCTCGCTCCCCCTACCACTTGCCCAGTTAAATAGGTTTTTATTTCGTTTTCGATTTTCTCTGCAACCCCCTGCCCCCGTTCAACACACCCATGAACACGTACTTGTCTCTCGCCTTATTGTACATACACAGCGCGCGAGCACACTATTTCAAAATAGAAAAGGAAGGTAATGTCATCGCAGCAGAAGATTCGCTTTCTGTTTCGACCCCCTTCTTGCCCGAGTGTGTGCGGACAGGATACTTGCGCGTTATGACGACTCAACACCCCGCCTTCTCTCGCAAGGGGATAGATTTCGTTTTTGCGAATTGATGAACACGCTGGTGTTCCCCTCAACGTTATCGACGTTTAATCAACGTCTTCGGCCAGCGTTATGAAGCACGGCGGATTATTTTCGCTGGTAGGGGGTCGGTTTCAAATGTTCTTTCCTTTTTCCCACTCGATAACAATCGTCTTCTGAAATGCTTCATTTCTTGAATATTAAAAATAATGGTAAACAAAGCTTTATTCATTTATTTTTTTTTTTTTGACGTTGTGATTTGTATAAAATGTAAACATCAGTGCCCTTTATTAAAAAAAGTATTTTATATAGAATGACAAGAGAAAAAAATATTAGATTGGTCTTTAGGTTTGTCGTATTTTTTGGCACACTTTGGTCTAATTAGATCAGGACCTACAGTTTAACGTGGTTTCCGAACCACTCATAAACATCCATGCCATCTCCAAGATTCGAAGCTGAAGCCTGTAAGCAAAAGTACCAAAGGCCAGAGCAGATTTGTGAAAGCCCCATATACTTAATGATAATTTGACCACAGATTACACTAACCCACTTTGCTTGACTCTTTCTGACATGAATGGTAACCATTTGAACTACTGTCCTGAACTAGTAGTACTGTCTTGATGTAGTAGCTGTAAATAGCGCAAAAGATTTTAATTATTTTATGTGTGTTTCTGACCTGTATTGGGTTACCCATCATAGACTGTTGGCAGTCATGCCTAGGTCTGGCGTATGTTTTAAAAAAATAGTAATAAGCATGTTTGATAAGTTTTTCCCCTCCATGTCTTTTTGGACCAGTAAACTTAATATACGAATGCTGTGAAGAATATGAACAACTCACCTGCTTTCTTCGCAGCATATAGATTGGCTTCTTCTTGAGCTTTTCCTATGTTCTTTTTATATCGTATCCTTTTGTTACCGAACCAATTGGATACCTGCAACAAGAACACAACAGCAATTTTAAAAATATTTTAATGCTATTTTAGTTTATTTGCATTTTTTTACTACACAACATTATAACAAAAAAAATATCATTTGCTTATTAAATTAAAAAAAAAAAAAAATCGTTGAATTTAAAATGTTACTAAGACAATAAAGTTAATAAATATGACAGAATTAAAAAAAAAAAAAATTAAAGCAATATTTGTGGTAAGAAATTATATTTATAGTTTTAATTAAGTTAACTGCAAAAGAAATTTACTTTTGAAATAAAAATAATAATAATAAAATTGGCATTATTTTTCTTAAACAATGGCCAAACTTTTCTTAAACAATTGCTCTTTTCCCATAAGAAATATTGGCAAGTAAATATGACTAAAAAAAAAAAAATAAACAATGCAAAATGTGGCAATCGAATATAATTTCTGGTTTAAAGGATGCACTTTTTGGTTCATAATAAAACAATCAACTCAAAACGTGTTTGTCTCGTAAATGATATAAATTACTTAACCTAAGTTTAATTTTCATTTAATTACATTTTCTTTTTCTTTATAGTACAATAATATCACAAATAGATTCAAAAACTAAAACGAGCAAACTGCATAAATAAATTTCCCATTATTACAAAAAACTGTAACCAAAAAGTTTTTTTAGTACTCTTTTAAATGCATCTCATTTAATTCCCATGGTTAATTTAATTAAGACGAATGGAGTTTAAGAAAATTCCTCAAAGCCTTAGACAGCCTGAAAAATAGACTGCGATATGACATTAATTAATCACAATCTACGGTATAATTCTTAAAAGACGAATTACATAATTTGCTCCACTCCTGAAGGCCAGCCACATTCAGGGATCCTCATTGTGACGTGATTTCTTTATTAACTTTGACCAGTCACGCTATAATCGTATCAGAAAGCGAGAGAGAAAAAATGTGCACAGTAAATAGAAATTTCATTAAAATTAAATGTCTTTCTCTATGTAATTAAATGCGGGTTAAGTAATTTATATCACTTATTGGACAAAAATTTTGAGTTAATTATAGAATTGTTATTATGAACCAAAAGTGAATCATTTAAACCAGAAATTATATTTTGAATACTAAAGCAATAAAAAAAATACTGCATACACACACACACACACACACACATATATGATATAGACGATATGATTATTAAGCTTTCCTTTGTATAACCATAATATTATATTACATTACATTTATAAACAAATTGAGAACATACTAATATAAACAAGATACTTAATATTAATAAATTCGTGAAAGTTTGGATACGATGATGGTTATAAGAGCATCGTTATATTATTTTATAAGAAACAAGCAATATAAAAAAATTTTTTTTTTTTTTAAAGTCAATTCCTACTTTTTTTTCCACTCTATTGCAGTAAGTCCTTTATAAATAATTTTCATTCATTTTTTAAAAAAATTTATCTGGTGACATCTATTGGTAGATACATACAACTTAAATCTAAAATTAATTAATTTAATTTAATTACTGAATTAATATTTGAAAAAACTGTATCAACATCAGTGTCCTCCACTACAAGTTAAAAAAAAAAAAATGTATTTGAACGTGAGTGGAAGAATAAAAAGTATTTTATGAACGATTGAAAATTTGAACGAGATATATATAGGGAGAGTGTGAGCTAATAGAAGGAATTGAAAAAAAAAAATAAATAAAATCGTTACTTATATGAAGTAAGTTATTTACAGCGTTTTAATTTTAATTTGTTAATATACCGGAAGCATCGTTTTTATGTCTACAAGAAACAACAAGCACTTGAATGATATATCAAAGAAATGAAAAGATATAAGAACATATTCTTTGCTCAAGAAAAAAGAAAAAGAAACCAAAAAAAAGAAAGAAATCCTACATGTATTCCGAATGAGCTCAAAATTTACGCGGTCCGTTCGCGAGACAGGTTATTAATATTTATAACCCTCATCGCTGAATGCGAACGACAAACTCATTAAATTATAATGAATCAGGAATGGCTTCTCCCGAGTCTTCTTGAGACGTATTTGTGGGAGTGTTGTGCAGGCGTGGGCTTTTCGTATTTTACCGCCATCTTTATTTGCCGTGACGTCACTCCGGTCATGTGACTCTTCTTCTTGCTTGAGAGAGAAAAGAATTAAATAATTTTGGAAAGTGGCATAAATTAATGCAATAGTGTAATGTATGTAAATAACATGAAATTTTTGACAAGTTAATCATGTTTTCTTTTCCATTTCTTTTTTTATGATGAGGTTATTTGGTATGCATTTCTGGTTTTTCTTTATCTAAATGTTAGTAACAAGTTTTTTTTTTTTCTTTCTTTCTTTCTTCCATCTTAAAACATTTGCACTATCCTTAAAATGCAAAAATTGGAATAAAAGTACTGAAACAGCCTTGTTTATGAGCAACATTACTTTTGAATTCGTTTCCATTCAACATTCTGCACCTTGTTCCCATAGCCTTATATACACTCAAGAGCCAAAATATTATGGCCACCTGTCAATAACGAGTTGGCCCACCTTTGGCGCGCAACACAGCTTCAACCCGCCTTGGCATGGATTAATACCACCACTTAATACCAGTTAAATACCACTTCCACCTGATCACGTGCCTTTCACGTCATCCAGGCGAGTTGATTGCAAAATGTAGGGGTGGTCATAATGTTTTGGCTCTTGAGTGTATATATAAAATAGTGTGTGTATAAAGATTTTCAGTTTACATGTAGGATTATTTTTGTTTCTTTTCTGTTCTTTTTTTCTTGAGCAAAGAATATGTTGTTCTACTTCCATCTTTTCATTTCTTTGATATTTCATTCAAATGCTTTAACATACTCGTTTCTTGTAGACATAAACGATGCTTCCGATATATTAATAAATTAAAATTAAAAACTGCAAATAACTTGCTTCATATAAGTAATGGCTTTTATTTATTATTATTATTTTTCTTATAAAAATAATTAACGATGCTCTTGTAATCATCATCGTATCCTAACTTTCACGGATTTACTAATCTTAAGTATCTTGTTTATATTAATATGTTTTTAAGTTGTTTATAAATGTAATGCTCTATATATTAATTATACAAAGGAAAATAATTTTTTTTCTTATAAAATAACATAACGATGCTCTTGTAATCATCATGGTATCCAAACTTTCACGGATTTACTAATCTTAAGTATCTTATTTATATTAGTATGTTATTAATTTGTTTATAAATGAAATGCTCTACATATTAAGTGATCCAAAGGAAAGCCGAGCCGTTTGTTAAATAGCAAGCAGTCTAGTTTACACATAACAAGTTCATTTATCGACTCATTCTCCAATTTATGGTATGGCTGGATGGATATGTTTTCTCAAGAATGAATTAGCGATGTTTACAAGAAATCTCTAGTTGCTATTGCAATATCCAATTAAGACACGCTGGATGTAACCGATTGATATTTCACAAGATTAAGACATAATTGTAACGGATGGATGGGTGGTGATGGGTGGTCATACCTGAGAGACGGTGATGCCGCACTTCCTGGCTAGTTCTTCCTTGGCTTCTTCACTGGGGTACGGATTGCTGAGGTGTGAGTAGAAATACTCGTTCAGGATTTCCGTCGCTTGTTTACTGAAATTCCGCCTCTTCCGCCTGCAAAATGAAATGAAACAGTTAAGCACCAAGAGACAAAAAGTTTGGATGAAAGAAAAAAAAAACAAAGCTTTTTGGAAGCTTAAAACTTTAGGCCCGATATGTGCAAAACATGATCGTAGAGCGAGAAACCAAACCACATTTCTCTAAGAATCGCTTAAACATTGTAAAATGTATTATTTGACTTGCCATTTCGTAATGCGAGCTAGTTTTAATACCGCTGTGTCCAAAAAGTAAGACCCATTTTAAATTTAAAAAATCCCCGGGGCTTGTGGAATTTCAATTTTTTTTCTTCTTCTTTTTTTAGGTTGCTGGCACTGTCCTTGACATCTGTGTGAAATTTGACGTCAAAATATTCATTAGTTTTTGAGTTACGCTTGGCTTTGTGAGACGCTAAAACTGATTCCGGCGATTTTTGAAACGTCTGGATTAATTGAACAAGGATCTGGATTAATTGATTAATTCAACAAAGAACTTGCATTCTATTTTGTTTGCGGTAACGTAAAAAATGTTGCAGAAGGGTCGAATTGTGAAAAATTGATCTTTTTGGGCACAGTAGTAAAGTTTGATAAAAAAAACATATAGAAACTCAATAAATAAGACCTTATTTATTGAGTTTCTTATAATTTTTTTTTTATTGCTTGTCTAACTATGCAAGTTAAGAGCTATAGAAAGATGACTAAATGATTGACAATATATCTTTGTTCTCATTTTAATCATAAGTTTTTTTTTTTTATATATGCGTTTTTGTGATTTTCATTTTAACTTTTTGATATTTTAAAATTTTGTAAATTTGTTGAACTAGTTTTATTTTTTAGCCCTTTTCCTCTTCCAATAATTCGAATATGTTTTTGGCTATGTAAAAGATCTTCCTTAGATTTGTTTACATAGATGATGATGACAAACAATGATGAGTTATTTAAATAAAAATAATTCATCATTGTTTTTTAAAATTTCTCTGCTAATCAATATAATAAAATTGAAAAATAATTTATCACAACCCTCACTTCAGTGTAGGATTTATGTTAATAATTTGAATATGATTTTTTGGCTAAGTATAAGATCATCCCTGGACTTGTTTATTTAAAGAAAAGAAAATAATTCATCTTCGTTTTTAAAATTTATCTGCTAATTAAATTATGCTTCAATTTTATTATATTATCACAATAATTTCATATTTTATCTGAGTTTAATTAAATTTCCCACCTTAATGTAATTTGGTTAAATGTATTTAAAAGAAATTTAAGCACGGGCCCCTTTTAATAGAGATTTACAATTATTCCTTTTCGAAAAACTGAGAAAGGCAGTTGCAAATTTCTGAATTGAAAGAACAAAAACGTTGCTTAGTGAACGGTGATTATATTAAAGTTAATTTTGAGCAATAAATATTTACGAAGATGCAATGTTTTTCTCTCTCTAAAGAGAGAAAGTGAGGAAAAAGTTACGATGACATGAAACTCTTTTTTCCGAATCAATTATTACTTGACACATCAATAGATCTAAAATAAAAACTCCGCGCGTTTGTTTGCATTTTAGCAGCTAATAACAATCAGGAAAAATATTAACTTCTTGATAAGAGCTAATTTTCATTCTATTTTTTTAGATTTTTTTTTTTTTTTTTTTTCACCCTTTTCGATTTTTACTTATTTTTATTGGAGAAAGGAAAAAAAAATGAATGAGCAGCATTTTATTTTTAAGAATGATTAGATGTTTTTTTTTTCACCAGCATCGAATATGTATTAAAAATATATAAAAAAAAAGTTTTCGAAAGTGAAGATAAGTAAGGGCTAATAATTTTGGAGGCATTGGGATTTAATTAAGTCCTCCTTCTCTGTCTTTTCTATTTATCTTATTTTTCGAAAACTGATGTTGTTAGTATTGCTATTAGTGTTGGCATTTACTTAATTAGGAAAATTATAAATCGCACTTAAGATTGTGTATCATTGAAACTTTGAAAAATATAATGTGCTAATGGCAATGTATAATGAATACAATTCTGAACCATGATTGATATACATGTATCTAGGAAAAGGTTAACCTATCAGAGAGGGTGATGTTTGGAGAACATGAAATTGCAAAATTGTTTGGAGAACAGGATATCAATTATATAAAGAGAATTCAATGACTAGGACACATAGAGAGAACGCACAAGAAAGATTTAAGGAGAAGTGCCAAGGCCAAAGAAAAAAGGGAAGCCTAAAATAAATAAAAAAAAAAAGATGGATTGATGAAGTGGAAAAGGATCTGAGGAACCTAAAGATCACAAATTGAAAAAAAAAGTTCGATACAGACGACTTTTCGATACAGTCGTACTGTTAGAGAGGCCATAGTCCAATATGGACTGTTGTGCCAAAAAGTTAAAATAAATAAAAGTGTATATTAATAAATATGTGAAATTATCTGAGAAATTAGGTATTTACATGCTAATGTTGCTTATTATTGTTTTTTTTTCAAATAAAATAGAAATATATTATTACATTTTTAAACATACTGAAGATTTATAGGGGCGGAAAAAGTTCCTATGCAAATCAATCTATTATATGAAAGTATCCCCTTTATGCGTAAAAATTCATATTTTGCGTTGCGATTAATAAAACCATTTTCAATATGCTCTGTAAGATTTTAAAAGGTCTTTTCAGTAATTTGTGGAAACATTTTTCAGTTTTCTTCAGATCGTATTGCTTCCGATGTATTACATTTCCTCGTGTGCAGTGTCAGTATAGTCGAACTCATTTCCTAAAAATTTCCGGAAAACACTTTTAAGAGTTTTCCCCCTCTCTCGGAAATTTATTTCGCGTACTTATTCCCAACCCCATATTTCTCCCGAATTTTCCCCCTTACCCCCTCCGGCCACCGCAGACGATTTTAAGCGTATTCGAGAACCATTTAAACGACATTTTCAGGAAAACTTTTACACGCGACGCCCTGGAAAACTTTTCCTGTTTTAAAGAGTCTGCAGGGAGCAGCAGCTAGTAAGGGGGTGGGGGTGGTGGAACGAGAGAGAGCTCGTTTTTCAGAAGTACGTATCCGTTCAATGAAAATGCAAAGAGAAGGGTGCAAGGATTAGAACATAGGCCCCTTCCCCGGCGTTCATTCACGCGTCAGGCCACAAAACTAATCCTCCACCTGCCATAAACGGGCCATTAATTAGAATTCGAGGTGTCATGCGGCGAAGCTGCTAAGCTAATTAGTCGACGCGTTTTCTTAAAACCCGAGCTCCGCGCGGATTTTTGATTTTTACTGCCAAAATCCGGAAAACTTTTCGGCGGCCTTTTAAGTTTCAGGCGGCAATAAGAGGTGGTGACACGAGCCGCCCGTTTTCGAATGTCCTGTCGTTTTGCACGCTGCGTATTTTCTGTTTTCATTCACTTTGGAGAGATTGAATGATCTTTTCCCCAACCAAAGATAATTCATTTCGGTGTTATTCCTGTAACTTGGGTTTTTGATGTAGAAGTGCATTTGATACGTATAGAGAATGCAATACAATATGAACCAGATATGATTCGTATCTAGGAAAAGTTAAACCTATCAAAGAGGGTGATGTTTGGAGGTGGCGTTACAATCATGAAATTGCAAAAATTGTTGATAGGATATCATAAATAATCATAAATTTGGAGAATAGGATATCATAAATTATATAAAGAGAATTCAATGGCTAGGACACACATAGAGAGAGAGAAAAGAATGGACGATAGCAGATGCTCAAGAAAAATTTTCAAGAAGTGTCAGGGTTAAAGAATAAAACGATGGATTGATGAAGTGGTCACGGGGTGGTGACACGAGCCCGTTTTCGAATGTCCTGTCGTTCTGCCTACTATGCATTTTCGTTTTCATTCACGGCCGGCAATTTGGAGAGATTGAATGGTCTTTTCCCCAGCCAGGATAATTCATTTCGGTCTTACTAGGGTTTTTGATGTAGAAGCGTATATGGTACACAGTGTATTTGATACGTATAATGAATGCATACAATATGAACCATGATTCATATATGTTTCGAAAAAAGTTAACCAATCAGAGAGGGTGGATGTTTGGAGGTGGCGTTACAGTCATGAAATCGCAAAAATGTTTGCAGAATAGGATATCATAAATTATATAAAAAGGGAGTACAATGACAAGGACACATAGAGAGAGAATGGACGATAGCAGATGTTCAAGGAAGATTTTCAAGGGGAAGTGCCAAGGCCAAAGAAAAAGGGATAGCCAAAAAAGATGGATTGATGAAATGGAAAATGATCTGAAGATCTTAAAGACCACAGAGTGGAAAAGCCAAGCTGGAGACAAACGACTTTGAAGTCTTATTGTTAGGGAGGCCATGGTCCAACACGGACTTTAGTGCCCGGGAGTTAGTCAGGGAAAAGTTAAAACCAATGAAAGTGCAGTATTTGTAGTAGTCAAATTAATAAATGTGTGAAAATATCCGCGAAATTAGATATTTACATGCAAATGCTTCTTATTTATTTGAAAACAGAAATAAGAAGTGTTTTATTTATTACCTTGGGTTTTTGATGTAGAAGTGCATTTTTACGTATCATTATAATCAAATAGACTATTTCTGTCATAATGAAATGAGTAGTTAAACTTCAAGTAACTTATTCATAGCTAATATGATGTGTTGTATAAAATGAAAATAAATGTTTGAAAGAGTTGAAACAGTGGCAAAAATAAATGTCTAGTTTTTAATTACCAATAATTCACAATTATATTTAAGACTTTGTATGATTTTAAATTATTGTGTATTGATAGATAAATATATGTCTGAAACTAATTAAATGGAATAAATTCTTGCAATACTCATTTTCATCTGCCTTCTACTTAAAAAGTTTAGGCCAGTTAGACCAGGAACTACAGCTTAATGTGGATCCCAAAAACCACTAATAAAAATCCATACCACCGCCAGGTTCGAATCCCGGCGGTGACATGGATGTTTATTAGTGGTGCGAAAATCCACATTAAACAGTAGGTCCTGGTCTGATTAGCAAAACATGTGTATAAAATGATCGTAAAGCGACAAACCAAGCATACTGAAGCAGATTTAAATCAATGCATTGAAATTGCAAAAATACTTCAAATAACGATGACAAATGCCACAGAAATTAGTCTAAGTCTTATAATTTTTAATTCATTTCTATTTTTTGTTAGAAATTAATTGTTGCATTAAATTGCATTAATTGTTGCATTAAATTGCTTCACATTAAATTGCAGTGTTAATTAATATTACTTCCTTAAAGCTGGATTCTAACCTAAAGCCTGTGGTACCAAAGGCCAGAGCACTATTCAATTGGCCATCAGGCCCCATCCATGTGGAGAAAAAAAAAAACGAATTAATGTATCTCATGTCAGAGGTCTACATTGATCATTTCAGGCAGAACACGTGTCATCAGGACATCGTGCAAATAACTCAATAAAAGAGTCACGGTAATAACAAAAGTAAGAAAAAGATGGAGGATTTTTTTGTTTAAAGCTTTCCCTGGTCGTGAGAAAAGAAATAAAATAAAAATTCAAACTCCAAAATAAGATGCATAATAATGCAATTTTTTTCTATTTATAATAGTTGTATTTTTGATCAAAATTATTAAAACTAGTTCGCCTCACGATATGGCAAGAGAAATAATACATTTTACAATATTTAGGCGATTCTTAGGAAAGTGATATCCATGTAGGGCTTGGTTTGGTTTGTCGCTCTACGATCATTTTTTGCACATATTGGGCTAATTAGATCCGGGACCTACAGTTTAACGTGGATTCTGAACTACTCAGAAACATCCATGCCACCGCCAGGATTCTAAACTGAAGCCTGTGGTACCAAAGGTCAAGAGCGCTATTCAATTGGCCATCAGGCCACATCCATGTGGGGAAAAAACGAATTATGTTTACAATATTTAAGTTAATCCTATAGAACTGATATTCACGTAGGTTTAAAAAAACAAAAACACGAATTAATATATCTCATGTCAGAGTTCTAACATTGATCATATCAGGCAGAGCACGTGTCATCAGGACATCGTGCAAACAACTCAATAAAAGAGTCAGGGTAATAACAAAAGCAAGAAAAAAGACAAGAGAGAAAGAAAAGATGGTGGAATTTTCGTTTAAAGTTGCTTTGCCGGGTCGTGAGAAAAAGAGATTATAAGGCGACGAATCTAACACTCGAACATTAACCTAATTCGTCTTCACGTTGTTTCTGTCAACCTCTGAGAAATTTCATCTCCAGTTAAAGAAGACGAAAAATGAGAGACATTTCAACGAAACATTTTTCAAGAAGGGAAAGAAAAAAAGTGGTGGAGTAAAAAGGGAAAGAAGTGGCGAAATTCGATGCTGTATGGGAAGGGAGGGCGGGGGTGGGTGAAGAAAAAAATATATATCCCCCTTCATCTTTTGCTAACATCCACAGTCAGACTCACGCCGACATCCAAAAGTGGTGCTCTGTCTTTCTCTTATTCGCTGGCGATTACTCAAAAATAAAAACCTTCCAGAGAGGATGGGGGAGAGAGAAAGAAATATGGCTACGCGAGCGTTTGCCAGTCGGAGATGTTATTCTAGCTTATATGTGAATGGGGAGCAAAATAATAAGCCCCGAGAATCGTCTGCCCCATTTCCATTCCGCTCGGAAGGGTCGTCAGCTTTGGTATCGTCTGTCAACGAACAGGAATCGAATTGCAAGTGCGCTCCACACAAGCGGAATCTTGTATAATTTTCTTTCTATATCGGAATGATTGTGTGAGCAACAAATTGGGACATTTAATATTGTAATCTGTTGTTAATCCATTCCTGTGTTTATTTTTATCTTTCGCCCCCGCAGAAGAAACAAAATAGGGGAGGAAGATTCATTTGACGTTGATTGCAATATATTGGAAAATTAGTTTTTGTCAAGGTATTGTTATAATCAGTAAATCATTTTTTAGCACCAAAGTGGCATTTCTAAAAATTTTAAAGCAAATGGTTATTTAACAGGCATACAAATTAATTAAACAGGTCAAAAATAATATTTCGATTTTTTTGTTGTTATATAACTCGGAATATCTGTTTTTTCTATTGAAAAACAAAACAAAACATATATATATTGCAAGAAAATAACATTGAATAAAATGGATGATTTCTCGTTATTAATATTTAATGATTGACCTATATGATTGTGACCATTTAATGATTGACTTAACTAAGAAAATGAATGAAAAAAATTTACAATGCTAAAGAATTAAATTCGTGAATAAATGTCAATTATAATGTCATAAAGTTCTCAATGTAAACATTCTTTTACTAAAATTGAATATATGTATTCCAATATGAGGTTCTCCATGTTGAATATGACAAGAACAGTTAAAAAGAGGAGTTAATGCGATTTCGGCCTCTTACCCGAAATTCACCAGGCTGACTGTCTTATCATAATAGACACTCGCACATACTGCCACAATCATCTCTTCAAGATAGCATGTATTATTATAAGTGTCGTGTCAGTAATACTAATTGAGAGAGATGTAAATGTAACGACTTCTCTCTACCTATATACACCATATTAAAAGCAAAATATAGACTGTAAGAGATGTAAATGTTCAATAGACACCATATTAATAATATCTAAGCTGTAAGAGCGAGGTATAAATGTTCTATAGACACCATACTAATAGTAAAATCTGGGCTGTAAGAGAGACATGTAAATGTTCTATAGACACCTTTACTAATAGCAAGAACTCACCTCGCGTCCAGGAACCTCGACCTGAGGATCATGACGGCCTCGCACGTGCTCTGCTTGAGCTGAACTTGGATGGAGTTGAACTTCTTGTGGATGATCTGCACCATGCGCTCGATCTCTTTCGGTGTGATGGGACGCGTGCGACTCTGCTCCCTCAGGAGGTTCATCACGTGCGTCGTGAATTCGTTACAAGCCTGTGCAAATAGACAAGGAAAAACACTTTTAGATTCAAAAACATGCATTTAGATTTGATTTACAAGACAATTTCCAAGTGCTGAAAAGAAATATTAGTCCCGACAGTGCCATGGATATTTGTAGTGGTTCGGAATCCACTTTAAGCCGCAGATCCCGAAGTGGCTATGATCGTAAGAGCGTTGGGCTGACAACCCTACCCCGTAAAAAGACAATATATCCTGTCTCGAAATTTGCCAGTAGGCAGTTGACCTTGGCCCACCATGGGCTGTTGCACCGATGATGATGATAATAATAATAATAAAAGAAATATTAAAATAATAAAGAACCGCATTAATGGCGAGGTTTGATTTGTCGCTCTACAGTCATTTTGAGCACGCTTTAGGCAAATTATACCGGGACCTACAGTTTAAAGTGGATTCCGAACCACTAACCAACATTCATGCCACCACAA
This sequence comes from Caerostris extrusa, assembly GCA_021605095.1. NCBI lineage: Eukaryota > Metazoa > Arthropoda > Arachnida > Araneae > Araneidae > Caerostris > Caerostris extrusa. Next base: position 100,759 of record BPLR01016209.1, on the reverse strand, counting down.
GGACATTAATGGCGAAGAAATGCTTTATATGATTAACTACTTGGAAATTTGAAAAAAAAAAGTATAACTGTCCAATTTATCTTTTAATAGGTCATCTTATTCATTTATTTCATAAAACTTATGTTGCTAAGAGATGAAAAAAATCGCAATTTTATTCCAACAATTTTGTGTTACCCTCTGAAACCGTAACACGAATATTCTAATAAGTATCAAAGATTAAATAATTCTTTCTAAATACATATAAATATTATTATTGCTACTGCACCCCGGCACTGCTACAGAAAACATATGTCTTTATAATTTATCTTAACCATTCTCACTCTGCTACACCGTTTTCAGATTACGCACACATCTTTAACTGCCCATTTCTCATGTGAGGTGTGTTGGGTTCAGCCCAACCATTTTCGTATAACAGGTACTACTACATTTATTGAGGGAAGGGGGTGAGGATAGGGGAATCACATCAGCAATCGCAGCTACAGAAGTCACCCGGCCCACCCCTACTTTCCATTTGAAACTCTCAATTGGATGAAGGATCATTTATCACTCCACTCCAAACCAAAACATTAAGTTCTGCGGGTGCCCTCTAATAATAGGAATGGACACAGCCCCGTGCCCCTCCACACTTTCAATTTCATCCTTTCCCCCTGGCATTATGTGTTTAGTTTAATAGCACAATGATACTGATTACGTCTTAAGAGGTGTCATTCCTCGGGATGCGAGTGATAAGAAGCAGAAATGATTAATAATGATTTATTTTTTTCTCTTCCCCCAACTTTTAAACAGTGGCGCTCTCTTTGGGAAAAAGCATTACTTTTGTTTAATGGCGAAGTAAGTAGTGGTGGTAATGGTAAGTAAATAATGGTGGGCCGGTCGTGCAGTGTCATTGCCGGTGCAAAAGGATACTTAAACCAGGTCTGATTTATGGCGATCCTTAAGCTGAGTGCTTTTCGTGCGTCTTTTTTAAAAGAACTTAATTCCCACACGGTAGCCGGCGACAGGGGTGGTTAAGAACTAGGGATCTCCCGGAGATCATTTTTCATGGTAATGTGAGGACTCGGGACTCCTACCCTTTTTATCCCCTCGAGAATCCCGGAGGATGGACAACACACCACTTTTTTTTTTTTTTTTTTTTTTAACTTCCATCTTTGTCAAAATGTATGCTGAATTTTAAAAAAAAAAAAATAACCTCACACGTTCAAGGTTTGAATGTTACTTTTTGGCTGGTATTCCTAATATTTTTTGCTCTGTATTAAAATGGTACTGGAATGTTGAAAGTAATATTTTGTAAGCAAGATGCACAATTAACCCCTTTGCACTCGAGGGCTCCGGGCGGAGCCATTTAAAATTTGTCTTCAAGCTCGAGGGCTCCGCAACGGAGACAATGCAAATAACAATATAAATAATGCGTTTCTTTTTAATGCGTATATCAAATTTACATGTGAGTATGATCTTTTCACTAAAAATCGCTTCGAGTTGCTGGTAATACGAACGAAAAAAAAAACTTCGAGTGCAAAGGGTTAAAAATATATCTTTTTTTAAAATTACTTCGTATTAAATAAATTTATAATTGTTCCATTTGGTTTGTTAATGCAACCAAAGCAATTACATCAAAATATCATCAATTTAAATTCATGCAGAATGAATGAAGAATTTTTTTATACAATAGAATATAAATTGATTTGATTTGCTGCATAGTACTGAAACTGCCTACTGCAGAATTACTGGTAGTAAACATTCATGATACGATTATGAATATCCATACCATGATAACATTAATATTCACAACGTTTACTTTTAAGAAATGTCTTTAATCTTTCAGAAACCTTTTACCATGTCTTACTTTAAGAAAACTGATGTTCAGTTTTCTAAACAAATACGGACAAGAATAACAATGCTAATAGATGATTAGCATTTTTATTTTTGTTTTTTATTAGCATTATTATTATTGTTTAAACTGAACATCAGTTTTTCTTAAAAGTAGCGTAACACTCGTTTAATAGGAATTTGTGAATAACAAATGTTGAGAATATTAATGTTATCATGATACGGATATTCATAATCGTATATCCATACCAAGATAACACACAATATTCACCCTGTTATCCTACGAGTAAATCAAAATCCAATTTATTAGTTATAATTATTATTCCCGTAGATAGTTATTGGATTGTGATAGCTATTGTGCTGGTCAACAGTAATACGATTCATTCAGAATTGCACTATCTTCAAAGGTTTAATAAATAATATTAAAAGAGTAATATATAATTCGTTCATACGGCCTAAACCAAGTAAAGATCCTTTTACACTTTATCAATGTTCCATAGTACAGACAGGACGCCCACACAAAAAAACCACACATTAAGAACAAAAACAAACTCTTTTCTTTAACTCGTCACGATGGCAGAGCGGTCAGATTTGAACACCGCCAGGCTATTCCTCTTTCAAAAAGCCATTAGCAAGAGAGACAAAGCAGTACCATCCAATTTGTCTCTGCGAAAGGCAAAAATTAATAATGGTGTCGGTGGCCTGACCCCCAGCTCAGAGCAAGGAGAGGCAGGTCCAGGGGTTAAAAGATATAATATATATATTAGATGTCAGAGACAAGGACATCACTTAAGCTCAGCGAAAGCTGTCATTAAGACAGTTAACGCCGTCCGCAGAAAATCTGGTATGACTTAAAGACTCTCGTCGTCCGCCCATTTTCGCACATATGTCATGGAATTTTCAGGCCCACTGACATTTGCGGCCACCTTCCTTGAGAGACAAAGTGGGGCAGACACCCTTTTAATGGCGTCATTTCATGGCAGACCAGAGGAGGTGGGAATTTCCTACTCACGAACGATTCGGACAATGAATCATCCATTTGTAATGATGTTAATAAGCAGTGACTCGCACAATTTTCTCAAGATGCATTCTTAATAAGCAGAAGCCAAAAATGAAATGACACAAAAGACGAATTCCATTTCTGACCGTTACACTAATAAAATGATCTTAAGGGCGTGCTATTATAATTATTAGCACAGATTACATTTAAATAGTAGACTAAAAAATGTGCACAAAAAATGTTTTCATCGATAAAACAAATTAACGAATAATTAATATTTTTTTACTTAATCCCTGTGTATATTTTCCTGTAGTAGTAATATTATTATATGTTGTTGTTGTTCTAATGCAGCTGGCAATACAGAGACAGTTAATCTTTATGCCATAAGCAAAGGCTGCACCGCTATTACTCATTTAGCACTACCCAGGAGGCATATGTAGCTGAAGATATGCTTATGGACGCGGAGTAACAATGTCCCCGCTACGCTCTACGATCCTATTAGACTGGGACCAACGGTTTAAAGTGGATTCCGAACCCTATAAACATCTATGGCACCGCCGGCACTCGAACCCGAAATCTGTGGTACCGAGCGCCAGAAGTAATATTATTATATTAATTTGGCGATAATTTTTAAATAATGATGTGCCAATAATTTTCGCTACATCTTGCATTCAGATATTTTTCAGGTTTCTTCTTTTTTGTTACAGAAAAAAAAAAAAAAAAAGGATGTCTAATGATCTACATCAAAACGTCTGCTGTAGTATTGCGCTTTCGGTATATCGAGTATTTTTGTCATCTTCCAACTGCGACTATTGTATTAAAATAATATAACTAATATACTAATTTATTAAATGCCATTTTTGGGTTACATTAACAAAATAATTTCCAACAGGTCTCTTGATATTTTTCCCATGAAGAAAGGAAAGATTCCATTTATACACTACGCCTTCAATGCCACCTACCAAAGATTTGTTTCAAGAGATTCAGTAAAAGCATGGGAGCTAATTCCAATTGTCGCTTTTAATATGACACATTGTAATCTAGATGAAATCGTTGATTGTATTAAGCTGAATAAGCATAATCGAGTACTTTTTCTTCATTTCCCGACAACAGCGATTACTGTATAAAACTGATATTTCTTGATGAATATTAACATCTAATTTATTAAATGCCCTTTTATGGTAGCATTAACAAAATAACTTCCAACAGGTCAACTGATATTTTTCCATCAGATTTAACTTATATACTATGTCTTCAATGCCAAAAGATTTGTTCCAAAAGATAATAATAAGATGTCATTTTTTGTTGCATTAACAATTTAACAGATCACCTGACACTTTTCCATCAGAAAAAGGAAAGATTTCATTTATACACTATGTTTTCAATGCCACCTCCCAAAGATTTGTTCCAAGAAATTCAGCAATAGCATGGGAGCTAATTTCAATTGTCGTTTAACATGACGCATTGCAAAAGATGAATATGCAGAGCATAAGTCAATGAGATACATAGTATATCGAGTATTTTTCTTTGTCTTCCGACAACTGCGAATAATGTATTAAATTGATATTTCTGAATGAATGGTAACTACTAATTGGGCAAATGCCATTTGTTGGTTGCATTAACAAAATAACTTCCAACAGGTCTCCTGATATTTTTCCATCAAGAAAAGGAAAGATTCCATTTATACACTATGTCTTCAAGACTTATTCCAAGAGATTCCCCCGCAAAAAGTATAGGACCTAATTTCAATAGTCGGCTTAATATGACGCATTTCAGGATGCGTATACGCAGAGTGTAAGTCAACGAGATAAATTCCAATAACACTTCAAAACCTTATTGAGGCCCGGAGCAGTGTTATAAGGCGACTGAGACCACTGTTTCACGAGACGGGGGCACATAAATTCTGTCGTCATGGCAGAGGGGGGACACTGGAATCGGTAGCGACAAAATTACAAGGTTTCTGTGTCTCTGCCGCGCGCGGTATCGTAATTAATGGCGAGCGCTTCAATGGGTTACCTAGGAGACCGCTTGGGGGCAGGGGGAAGAGAACGGGGTGGAGGGACACCGAGGGGTTAATTAAGATGAGGGAGGCTCGAATGAAGGGGGGATGCCCATTACCCCCTCCCCAAGCAATGTCTTATTCCTAAAGGGCAGTGTCCAGTTGCGAAAAGGAATCCATATAATATCTGGGAGGCAAATGATAACTGTCTACCGAGAAGATGATCTGTCTCCAGAGGTGACATCTCTGTGATGGGAACGAGTGGAGACCGAAAAAGAGGAAGAAAAAGTGGCCGAGGAAGAATTATTATGTCAATGAAGTGTCAGCGCTGGTCAGTCGCGTAGGAAAGGGATGGATGGTTGTAATGAAGTGTGTTCCTCTCTCTGTAGGAATGATGCATGAGCTAGGGAATCGGTAAAAGACTACTCATCATGAGTGTGTTCGGATTCTAATCATACTTATTATTTTTAACTCAGACTGAAAATTTTAATTTCATAATAGTTAAAAAATAAATAAAAATGGTATAGTAACTATTAACCTTAATGTTACTTCCAGTTGGCTTAAAACTTATAATTATATTTATGTATAGTAAAAAAAGGAACTGGTAGGCAAGTTTATACTTTTAAAATTTGTCAAGTTGCATTAAACAATCAACGAAAGGACGTCCGAGTAATCTACTACAAATACTGGTGTTAAATGAAAAAGCTATTTTACTATAATTTTCTGTATAAATTTTGCAAAGTAAAATTATTTTTTATTATTATATTTATTATTATTTTTATTATATTTATTAACTGAAACTATCTTTTATTTTCTTAAATAACGCTTGAAAAAAATATTATGTAATATATAAAAAGTATCCTACGCTCTACAATAAAAATACGTTGGATATGGTGGTGAAACCTCAGAAAGACATCTTTGTGAATTTAGATTTGAACTGGTTTAATTTTTTTTTTTTAATTATTTTCTTCGCAGTAGTCAGTAATTTTGAAATTATGTTTTGAATACGAAATTCAACACACAAACTATACCTGTTTAAATGGTTTTAATTTCTAATTCACCTCACTCGTTTCCCAGTATGGCTATATTCATGTTATCACTAATGAATTCATATTAACTTGCTACATTACAGTTGAAAAACTAGAAACTTGTTAATTTCTCTTTCATAACTGCACAGTTAGTTAGTTGTTAATACCACAGCTATATTATTAAAAATAAAGAATTCGACACAACTAAAAACGATCCATCTACAAGACAACAAAACTTTAATAATAATTGTCTTTTTCCCCTATAATAACAAATTTGGCATCAAAACTCTTTAATCCAATAATTTAACTTACCACTTAAACATTAACACGGTGTAGACAATTTCCAAAAGCACAAGCTGCTTCTTTCAACATTTTAAGTAGCATGGAGCAGTGGAAATTATCTGCCTCCATGCCTTCAAAACACTAGTCAATACAATTTAAGATAATCACTTGCTTCACAAGGCTTTCGCTATACAGAATCCACTATCTGTAAATACGAGATGCATGCACAAAAATTGAGTTTATCGTGATCGAATATAATAAACCAATCACAGACGTGTAGAAAATTAATGCCAATTATCCTACCTTAAACACTACTCAAAACACAGAAATTAAACGAATTGCTACTGGCTGCCAACTTATCGGGCATATGTATATCTACATACTTTTTTTTTTTTATTTTACTTCCCAAGGCCAAAGCTGAACGTAACAGTTACAATAATAACGGCGGTTATATACGTAAGTATTAAAATAGTAAAAAAAGTCCCAAATTATACGTTTTAACAGCCTTTTCCATACTTGTAATTTAGGAGCAAATTTTTATCTGGTGTTCTTTTTTTGCCATGGGAACGCAGAAACGGATCAAGGATTACGATGGGGGAAAAAATAAATAAAAGTAACAAAGAAGTGTGGAATCGTTTTTTGGGGGAAACATAATAAGCCTAATGGCGCCAAATCTGTTCGGTAAAAGCGCTACGCCGAGGCCTTTTAAAATCGTTTGTCTGATTGGGGTTTAACATAATCGATGGATTCATTTCCAGAAACTGGCAGCACTTAAGTGCCTTCGACTTTTGGCTAAAAGCGCTCTCCACTCTCTGCTCCACAGTCCACGCCTCTTTATCAATTATGTCCAGAAACGAGTTTCGAATAATACAACTAAGTCATTAAATTGGATTACGAGTCTGAAATAATGTCGATTTTTCCATCGTGTAAAATCATAAGTTTTAGTCACAAAAGAAGCACTTCACTATCGACATCGGAAACTGTGGTTCTATTGGGAAAATGTGGCTGCAAATGAAGTTCTACAAATCTTTCCATAACAATTATTTTTTTCGTTACAATTAATTTTCATTCGGTTTAATAATTCAGATTAACTCAATTCGGGGGAAAAAACACCTATAATACAGCAAATTAAAAAAAAAAAAAAAAAATGTTATTTAATAAAACTTTTATAACGAAATACTGTCTCTCAAGCAAAATCTTTTGAAATATTGTTAGCTCTTCCAATAAAATTGTAGGAAATTTTTTTTTAGTTTAAATACAAACAAGATTTTAAGTAAGGGAGAAAAAAAAAAAAATTATTATATATATATATATTTATATAGCACTTAGCAATAAATAATTTTAATTATTTTATATAGAATTCAATAATTTTTTCATTATTATAGAATGCCAAAATATTATGAAAGTTCACTAATTTACATACGTTCAGCAATCATAATTTTAATCTTATGCAATGTTTTTATAGCATCGACAAAGGGTCCCTAATTGACCGAATTTTTAATTTAAATTTAAGTTTTAATTTATTCTTACTTTTATTTATTTAAAATTTTTAGAGTACCATTTTTAAACTTTTAGAAACTTTATTTTTTATTTTTTTATATCAACATTAAGCAGTCAATTAATAATCGTAAATTTTATATATGAATTAAGATGAGGCGGTTAAGGGGTCTATCCCCATCGGTACGCCAGTTGCCAGCCACTAATTTCAAACGAGGAAGTGTACAACATTTGATCCACAACGTCAATTATTAGCATTGTAAAGAAGAAAAAAAAAATGACCCATAATATTTTAATCGATTCGTAAACTAATGAAGTGTTGATTATTGGCAGCATCAACATTCATCTGCCCAATTAAAAACGGCTTTACTGCAGGCCCACACCTGAACTCAAGTAGGATTTAAGAACTCTATAAATGCAGGCAATACCACCATAACTCAAGCAGGCAAAACAATCGGAATGAACCACGCGACCCATGCATAATTTAAGGATTACTTCCAGTCTTATACCCTTCACTGAATTGTCTCTGGAAAAAGCACGTGGGGGGGAGGGAAGAAAAACCTGCCTGCTTATTTATATATATGTATTATTATTATAATATTTTTTTCTCTTTTTCTTCTTTCCCTTCTGCATTCGCTTTCCGCGCACGAAAACTGTGTTTCGCGTACTTGTGTGTGTGGGGAAGAAGAGAGAGCGTTGAAAATGACTTGCTGTTATCTGTCGCAGTAACTTCAATAAATCTTATCGTTTTATCACTGTCTTCAAGATTTCATCTTATCTGCGACCATAAACTGGCACGACGGTCGTAAATAGCCCGGGCAGCACCATCTTTTTTTTTTTTTTTTTTTTTCCCTCTTGCCTTTGTTTATTAAAGCCTGTGAGGAATGTTCGCTCTCTATTCCGAAGAGAATAAAAAAACGCACATGTTCATTTCTGGAATGGACTATTAAAGAACTTTAAAGTAACCGTTACAGAACGGCGGAGTTACAAAATGTTTTTATGTTTGTTTTTATTTATTTTTTGTCGCTCCTTTTAATTCACCGACTTCATTAAGGGCAAAACATGCATACTACTAGCACATCGAAATTTTATATTTTCCCAGAAATGGAAGTCAATGAAATAACGAATTATTGCAGATTATCACCACATATCGTTATGGTATTTGCGATTCGATTTTTGAATTTGAAAAACAGACATATCATTGTTAAGGAAATAATGCTGAAGGTACAGATATAGTGAAAATTCTATTTACGAATATTTTTTTTTCTAATGGATAATATATTTGCCTTTAAAAATAGTTAATGTTTTTTTTACTATTTTATTGTCCATCTTCTTTAATTAATATTCAAATTCAAAAGCCATTAAATATATTGTTTTACTCAAAATTCTCACAAAAAAAAAAAAAAAAAAAAAAAAAAAAAAATGAGAGACACTTCCAGCCACAAAATATATAATGAATAATAACTTAGTCATGCCTGACTCGTGGCAAAGTGCGCCGCTGGTAAGTATTAAGACTGAGGCTCAATACACTGGGGACTTGGTTGTAGGCACTGTTTAAAAAAACGAGAAGTCTCCATGGCGTTTGTGATGTTCAGCATCTTGCCTTGTTTAAGTTTTCCTAGTTTTTCTTTCATACTATAAGCAAATGCGGGGTATTCTCCCTAAAAAGTCCTTCCGGAAGTGCCCTCCTTTTTCAGCGACACGGAGCAGAAATCAAAATCAGATCGTTTGGTTTGTCGCTCTGCGGTCATTTTGTGCACACTTTGGACTAATTAAACCGGGATCTACAGTTTAACGTGGATTCCGAACCAGAAACAATCATCCATGCCATTACCAGGATACTAACCTGAAGCCTGTGGTTACAAAGGCCAGAGCGCTGGCCAATTGGCTATCAGGCCACTTCTACCTATGGGTGTTCCATCACAACAGAAGCTGCCCCCCTCTTCCATGAGGGTTACGACAACAACAATCATAAAGGTTGTGATTTATTGCAAAAAAAAAAAAAAAAAAAAAAAAAATCTTTAAATAATACACTTTTTAAAGAATATTTTATACTTTTTTTTTTTTTTTTAAAGAAAAAAAAGGGGTTGAATATGTGAATCATGAAATCAGTGTGTCCTTTTTAAAAATAAAGTTAGTTCTATAGAATATAAAATTAAATCATCTATTTCCATGTGAAACAAAGCAACACATTTTATGAAGGGATAATTCATATCATTTCTAAATTCATCATCAAACCATATGTTATATACCAATTAGATATTACTGAGTCTCAATACTAACATAAAACAATGATGACAGTATATTTCAACGCGGAAAAAATAAATGACAAATTCGAATGAGATCAATTTACAACCCGAATATCGGGAAAATAAAACTTTTAACAGCCATGAATCACTAAGATACATGTCTTCTAAAACTCAAAACTTCTTTTCTACCTGGAAAAAACTCAAAACCTTGTCACCATCTGCCATTCCCATCAGACAGAAGCCATTGCCTACTTTGTTTCTCACATGACTATTATTTTTTTGTGTGCCCCATCTGCATTCTTTAACGATCTGCATCATTCAGGGGGACACCTCTTCTGGCACAAAAACTAATTTTTAAGAACACAACCTCTTCCATCAAAAGGAAGGAAACGAAACCTCTTTCTTTAAAAGAAGAAAAACCTCCTGAAAAAGCCATAAAATAATCACTTCCTCGCCCCCTTGGCTCATTCGAAAACTTCCCTTTTGCCAGTTCATTATTAATGAGCGCCGAGGCGAGCGAGACACGCGCAGACATGACATACGGAGTTTGCAAATCTCATAAAGATTATCACATCGGAGGGCGAAAATTCTGAAAAGGCGCAAAACTTTTTCCTACTCCCTTTACTTAGTATCATCAGGCCCCGTTAATACATAGCCCTCTTCCTTTCTATGGATGGGTATATATATATATATATACCCATCTCATTCCGCCAGGGCTGTGGGAAGTAATTTCCTAACTAGCTCGCTGCTGCGGCGAGCTAATCATATTCTTGTTTTACATCTTTATACCTTCATCAGTTAGCGTCGTTCTTAGGAAGGGGGAATTTTTCCACCCCTAAGTGCGGACGGTGGGCTAATTCATTAAAAATGATATTCGAGGACTCAGAGGAAGGAGAGAAGGGGGTCCAGCTTTTGCGTCCTCAACAGTTACTGAGGAAGGGGAAAGGGAGGGTGAGCTATAATAATAATCAGGCCTCCCCCGTTGGCGCGCTCCGATCTTCTGTATCGCCTTACGCGCGCTTATAAAGAACCTCAATTGGGATGAGAGAGGTTGCCCGAATGGATTGGGTTGCGAGTGCAAGGTCGCCAAAAGAGCGTGCCAATGGGGTGGCGGGATTTTTTTTTTTTTTAAACAATGCCAATAAATTTGCCAATACCACATGATGAAATTTCTAGAAACAAAGGTAATAAAAATTTAAATTGTGCAAGATTATTAAACATCATGAATTAGAAATTATAATTTTAAATAATTTTTTCCCCCTTATATAAATAAAATAAATTAACCTTGTTAGGTAATTTTTTTAACTGAATAAATAAATATATACAAAATTTTACATGTAATTGAATTAATTGTTTTCATTACGCGTAATTGCAAGTGATATATATTTTATAGTAATAATTGCATGAACAGTTTAAAAGGGGGCATCAAAATCTATTTCAATGTATAGGTAAAAATGCTAAAATTATTTCTGATCAAATTCATTCAATTGAGTTCTTTTTAAATCAATTTATTAAGTGAAATATTGTATAATGCTAAATTACAATTTTAAAACTTCCAAACCAGTACAACTGTAAAAATAATTATTTTAAGATTTTAAGTATTATTTTGCTACATTGCTTAAATGTTACATAAATTTTGAAAAGAATATACACACATTATTATGAAATTTAATTATTATTATTATTATGAAAAATGATTATTTCTATGTATGATCTTTATTATAAAAATAATCTTTATAAATGATCGTTAATATGAAAATTAATTATTATTATTTTTTTTTATGAAACTGAATAATTTTTTTTTTTTTTTCCCAAAAAGGAAGACGAAATAAATATTTTTAAAGACCAACCTTTAATTAAACTGCTAAAATATAAATGTCAAAAAAAAAATAATAAATAAAACTTCATGAATGATATATCATCAACATTTATTAATCTTAATGTCTTAAAAACCCCATGCAAAATTTAAATACACCGCCAAGGGGAGCGATGCAGCGCCAAGTGCGGTGACGCGGCCCCTTCCCCGAGCGTAAGGTGGGCTCATCAATCTTAAACTCGACTTAATGTCATTATGTTCGGTCGCAAAAGGCTTTGGCGGGGAGAGCGGCGTGAAGTAAGAAAAGACGTGAATATTTCATACTTGATTTTATGCCAAGGAGGCAAAAACAACTCCTCTCTCTCTCTTCCGATATTACACATATTAGGTTAACTGGAGCCTTCTTCCCACAATGGATTCATTTCAAGTTTATTGAAATTTTTAAAAGCCCCGCTCCCTCTCAAAAGGCTCGATTTAATTGAAACTTATTCCCGGGCACTGCAGAGACGGGCACTCCGGAGGCATCTATTATGGATGTTCCCTTTTCAACTCAATTATCAAACGCATGGGCGGTATTTAAACATTGAAATGGTGATCCGATCGCCTCATATTAGCTGCCTTTTTTTTTTTTTTTATTTCTTCCCTTTACCGTCTTTTTCGGTTTTATTTCTTTGAAGTCATTTCGGTGGGCGATATGAAAAGTTGTTTACGTTTAATGAATCAGAATTTATACGCATTTCGGTTTTTTTAACGGGAAGTTTTATGTTTAAGTGACGAGAGCGTTTCCGATGATGACAAAGTGGGAAAATCTTTCTTTAAGCTAAACTGGAAATAAATGTCTTATTGAGTTTAGGGGTAGGACATTTTTACTGAATGACCAATTCAATCCATCATTTTTTTATTTTAATGATTTTAAGTTTAGCACAATAATACTTTTTAAAATTTATAGGAATGATTAAAAGTTTTCGTATTTTTTCAAGAAAGCAATATTTTTACATCGTATTATCACATTTTTGCAGTTTATAAATACAGCTTTTCGAGTTCGCTTAAAAAGAATCGATTTATATATTTTCGAATCCCAAGGAATTTTTTTTTTTTTTTATGAATTCTCTACCCCACCACCCCTTGTTTTAAAATAAGCGGCTTATTGGTCAATTGGTTAGCTTCCTGGCTTCTGGTACCACAGGCTTCAGGTTGAATTCCTGGTGACAACATGAATTTTTGTGAGTAGTTCGGAATCCACGTTCAACTGTAGGTCCCGGTCTAATGAGCCTAAAGTGTACACAAAATGACCGTATAGCGACAAACCAAACTTTTAAAATAAAATTTTGCAGTAAGTAAGAAAGTTAATGTTCAATTTAGAATAAATTCAAATTTGTGGTTTATTTGAAAAATAATATATATACTCGTATAATTTTTAAAGTTAAAACATCAATAAATAAACATCATTTTTAATAAATTTTTTTTTTTTTTTTTTTTTTTTTAAATACAACACAACAATACACCCAAATTAATGACTATCATTTTTCTTACTATATGAAAATAAAGAAGGAAAAAAAAAAGTGCTTCGCTACTATAACTAAATTTATTGGTTTGTTTAATCACTCTAGATCATTTTGTGTACACTTTAGGCTATTTTGACTGCGACCTATTAGTTTAATGTGGATTCCGAACCACTCACAAACATCCATGTCACCACAACGATTCAAACCTGAAGCCTGCGGTACCAAAGCCAGAGCGCTAACCACTTGGCAATCAGACAGTTGCAATAATTTGAAGAACTTTATAAAAACGTGAATACTATAAATTTTTTTTTTTTTTTTAAGAACTGAGTATATAATTAGGTTACACAACAAACAACAAATTAGGATATAATTTAAAACATAATTGTAATACTGAGTTGCACTGTAACACTGAGTATATAATTAGGTTACACATAAATAACAAATTAGGATATAATTTAAAACATAATTGTAAAAAGATTATCTTCGTGGAATGGATATAAGATTATTGTGGTAAAACGACAAGCTGCATAGGAAGGAGAGGGAATTTTCGCAAAAGTGTGCATCCGAAAGTAGCCGAGGAAAAGGACGAAAAATAGGCGCAGTGCATCCGCATTTGCTAAATCCGGGTGATGATAAAATGCATGAAATAAAGTGGTGCACGGGGTGGGGGGTGGAGAAGACTTTAACCTCGAAACGTCGGAAAAAATCCCGAAGCACCTTTAGGAACGGGAAATGAAAATTTAAACAGATCACATGGATTCAAGTTCCTAAATTCCAGAAACCTCCTGTTGGTCATACATAGAACTGGACACATCTGGTATCACGTGGAGAAGAGGGGGTGGGGATGGAAAAAGAATGCATTACCTCGGCTATCCGCTCCTTCTTCAAGTACTATTTCACCTTTAAAACCTCCCCCCCCTAAAAACCATTATTCCTTCACAAAGCTTTCAAAATGCCTTACTGTTTTTCTTGCGTTTCCCATTTTATATAATACTTTTTTTCCCCTCTCTTTTTCTGCTGCTGCCCCCCATCTCTTTTTGTTTTCTTATATGCGTATATACCACCAGCCATTTCAATCCCCCCTTCCATCCCTTGCCGAGGGAAGGGAGGGAGGGGAGGATGGTAGAAATGGTTGAAATGAAAATTCGCTGCGCTGGCTAGTAGGACAGCTTGTCACAGTAGTAACACGTGATACGGGCCTTTAGATAGAACGTACAAAACGTATATATGTATAAAGAAAACAAAACAAATGTAGAATACGACCTGTTTGATTTTTTTTTTCTTTCTTCTTTCTCTTCCCCCTATTTCTCGACATACATTTCTTCTCATGATAAGCCTTTTTGCGGAAGCAAAGAATATCTTCTTAGAGCTGGGGAACCGTTCACAAAACATGAAAATAACAACTACATTGCATTGTTTTCATCCGGAGATACAAAACTACGTGGATGCTATCAATATGTGGACTTATATATGGATAGATACATATAAATAATAATAAATTTTGTTTTGATTTTGCACCGTATATTTTGACTCAAAAATCTGTCTTCTAATTTCTGAAAATTAAGATGGTTTTATAAAATGAGATATAGTTTTGCATAAAAGCTAAATAATTCTCCTAAAATATCATATATGCTTTTATATTTTTTAATTTAAGAGATTTAATTAAATATTGTTAATATCTAAGAAATCTCGCGGCCTGATGGTCAAGTGGCTAGCGCTCTGGCCTTGGTACCACAGGCTTCAGGTCCAAATCCAAGCAATAGCACGGATGTTTGTGAGTGGTTCGAATCCATATTAAACTGACGGAATCCTAAGATGTAGGTCCCGGTGTGATTTAGCCCAAAGTGTGCACAAAATGACCGCAGAGCGACAAAGCAAACTAACAAATAATCTATACTATTCATAAAAATGATTTTATGGAACCTGTATTAGTTTTTATTTTTCTTGCCGTTAATTTATTTATCATTATTATTTTTTTAAGTTCTCAATTATTGAACACTGTTAATTTTTAAGCTGTTTAATGTTGCAATATGGGAAACAAAAATACGAATCTATTTCTGATGTATTGAATGTACAGTAATTTAAATCTCGCAGCATTAACAGACAAGCCAGTGAATCTCTTAGAGTAATTTTAAGAATTATTTCTTATGGCAATAGAAAGTAAATAAGCATACCTTATTGTAAATCAAGTAAAATGAATATATTTCAGCAATTATCAAAGATAATTGATTTTTCAATCGCTTCAATTTCCGGTTTATAACGAAATTTCTACTAGGTTCACAGTTATTGTAGATGTTCAGCCAATTTCCAATTGTATAGTTTTACCAGAGTATAAGCGAATATTATTAGAAGCATTTGGTTTAGTGAAATTTTTCTAACTACATAATAACTGATTAGAGTACAAAAATTTAAATAAATTCATTGATATAATTTATTGCACAGACATCAATTCCAAAACTATATATGTAAAGCGCTAACTCCACAGATTGGTTTGGTTGGGATTTTATGGCACAAGGGCCAGATTTGGCCATGCTACGCCCTAACTCAACTCCAAAGAGAGTTCTAATCGTATATTAGCTGTTTAGAAATTTGAAAAAAATTCGATGATGTAGATTATTCCTCATACATCAATTTCAAAACTATACATGTAAATCACAAACTCCACAGCGAGAACCACTAAAATAGTTCTCCAAAAGGTGGCATTAAGATCCTTTTTCTCCCATGGGGAAATTGAACAATACAATTCTGTACAATCACTCGTAATTGAACAAAAAAAAAAAAAAAAAAAAAAAAAAAAAAAAATCCCTCCATCTGATAAGAGTGGAGGAACCTATCAGATTCCTAGCGGTCCTGAGCTCACTTTGTGCAGGGTCCCCCGGACTCATCTCCGGGTAAGTTTTGTGGTGGGGATTGATAAATAGGCAGCGGGGGCGGGGCTTTTTCCGTATCGTTTTACACTGATCATTAGATGTCTCAGCAGTTTTGCAAAAAAGGGACGGATATCTAATACCACGAGATGACCAGCTGCCCCATCATTGTTTCCAATATTTTTTTTGTTTCCATCTACGAGGGAAAGGGAGAAAGAATATTTGCTGGTTTCAGCAAATGCTATTCCGGGTTTTTTCCCCTTTTGCCGGGAAAAATAAAAATTGGCAAAAGCGGATATATCGCGTCCGCACACGAGATCAGGTGTTCCCGATTCAATAAGGAATCCTAAGGAATGTGTGTTTACCTTTTGCGGGGGAGGAATTTATCATCGTAGGAGAAAAGCTACGTAAATCGCACACAAAACCGAATACATATTTTTTTTTCTTTCTTCCCCTTTCCCTTTTTTGAAATCTGGTTTGCTTTCCATAATGATAGCATACTGAGCCATCTTGCTAGCGATAGTACTTGTATTACAATTTAATAAATATATTGTTAGATCATAATTTATATTTTTATGACGCTACAAAAAATGTTAATTGTAAAATATTCATATTAAGAAGAAACATTAACTTCTTTTCCAAATTATGGCACTAATTGATAAACCAATGTTTTGTTGAGTAATATAAATCGCAGTGGTAACTATTGAAACAGCAGAGGGCTCTACTAGGTATGCGAAGGTGATGCCTGCATGAAAAGTAAATTGCTTTTTTTTTTTGACCGTTTTTGTTTTAATGGAGAGCTGTCGTTGATAGTTTGGAACCAACATTCAAATTGTCCTTCCACAATACCAAAACAACATCGCAAAAGTATTTTTTCTTTTTTATTATTGACCATTTATTTCAATGTTATCTCTATAATATCGGATAACTTGTGGATATCGATAAACCAAAGATATCATCTGTATTTCACAATAAAATCTCTACATTTGAGTAGAAGAAATCTTACACAATGTTTTTATGGCATTTATAACAGGTCCCTTATTGTACCGAATTTTAAAATTAAAAGAATTTAAATAAAACTTTTCATTTTTTTATCTTACTTTATTTATTTTTAGCACTTTTCAATTTTCAAAGTACCAAGAAACTTTTTATTTTTACACCATATACTAAGCTGCCATTAAGCAGCCCTATTAATAATCGTAAATTTTATATATGAATTAAGATGAGGAGGTTAGAAGTTGTCTATCCCCACTTGAGGTACTCCGTAATCGGTACGACAGTTGCCAGTTGTAAAATTAAGAATTTCAGCGTAAACTTAGCAAATAATAATGAATTTGTCACACATCTTAATAACTCTAGGTCATACTAAATAAACAGGTGATAATCGTGTAACTTGCTGGTTTACATGGAAAAACAAATTGATTGCTGAAAATTGGTACTTGATTTCTGCGAGATCTTCCGTGTCATAACGAGTGCACGAGGCCAAATTATTTCTGCTATTAAATGTAGTGATTTTTATGTGAAATACAGATGTTATCTCTGGTTTATCAATATCCTCAAGTTGTTCAATGTTATAGAGATAGCATGGATATAAATGGCCATTGATAATAAAAAGACGCAAAATACTTTTGGATGTTATTTTGATATTGTAGAAGTCTGCAGAACGTTGGTTTGACTTGATATAAATGGTCATTGATAAAAAAAGAAAAATACTCTGCGATGTTATTTTTGATACTGTGGAAGTCTTTGCATGCTGGTTCGAGACTAGCAAGTCCATTAATAGAAGGGCGGTCAAAAACGCAATTTACTTTTCAAGCAGAAAATCAATTGGCATCGCCTTCGCATACCCAGCGGGGGCCCCTGCTGTTCCAGTAGTTGCCAGCTGGAGGATTCCGAAGTGGAGGTTCCCGATATTCGGACATTCCCTCATTTAGCAATTCTCGGGTCGTTTAATCAGTGGGGCGAGCCTCGGAGGCAGTATTAAGAACATCTGCGAAGGGGGCAACCACACCTTCGCTGGAGCAAGCCCTCGCTTGTCATAAACTGGTCCAATTTGTATGCTAATACAAGGGAGTGTTGGCACTAATGAAAACGCCGCGCGGGATGGTCTTCAGTGGCCATTAGAAGCAATCCTTATATGGCTGGCCATCACGACAAAAAGATAATGTAAAGCTCGGCAGGATGCCTGAAAGTCGATTTTGTTTTGACTGTCTTTTTGACCTTGTTTGCCTAATAACGTCTGACAACGAATGGCTTTTTTTAAGCCCCCGGAACTCCCTTGGCGACCCCTTTTTTCAATGAAACTTAATCGAAAGGCAGCTTGGCGCTGGTACCACCTGGTTGATGATTGTTTTTAATTTTCTTTTCTCCCACCGACTGATAGATTCGCCAACTCGCGTTATTAAATTGTCAGCATGGTACATTTGTGATCATGGCAATAGTATCTAACTTAGTGCTTAGTGAAACATTTAAAAAACCACTGGACTAAACTTCAATTAGTTTTACTTTTATTACATTATAGATTAAAATTTATTAATTAATAACATTAATAAATCATATGTTTGATCACTTAATTGATGACTAAAATACATTTTTAAGAAAGCATTTTAGGCTGTAATAAAAGAAGAGTTTCACGAATGCATAAGAAGAAGAGTACAAGTGCACAATATTACACTAATGAGTCGCTGAAATGAGTAATTGAAAATACATGCACAATTTTTATGTGATGTGTATTTTAATTGGTCCTGTTAACTGGTAACTCATGTTGAACAAACACGTTGATGTTCAGATCTATTAAGAAAATCAATATACGAAGAACACAATAGACTGGTTCACTCACCTGTTCGTATTTCTCTAGCTCTTGGTGGTATATTTGCCTGATTTGCGCGAGCTTTGCTCTGTAGTCCGAGTGTTCGATGGCGTTCTCCGCCTGGGGACCGCCGGGGCTCTGGGACGCCGCGGCCGCCGACGCGTTGGCCGCAGCCCCCGCGCCTCCACCCTTCTCTGGACCCGCCACTCCCTCCGCGATCAGCATGTTGTCCAACCGCATCAGCTGAGGGTCGGGGGGCTCGTCTTCTTGCGTGTTCCGTAGGCTCAGCACTGAAATAAACCAAAATATCCATCAGTCAAAATCAAAAACACAAGAATATATTATAAGTTAACATTGGGCAACTATCTTTGGACAATGAATTAACTCAGAAATGCTGATTATAACTAAACATACATTACATTACATTACAAACAAAGACATAACAAATTTCAATACAAATAATTCAAGATATTCTGTTAAAGATACATCAGCCATTTTGCAAAATCAATCATTATGTCGTTCAAAATAAAAAAAAAAATATTCAAAATATTTTTATTATTGATATGCTACAAAAATTTGAAAAAACCTTTTCATTTTCCTGCAGCAAAATCTTGAAAGCGTTGAGTAACAAAGTATGAGTAAACATTGGGTTTGGTTTGTCGCTCTACGGTCATTTTTGCACATTTTGGGTTAATTAGATCAGGACCTACAGTTTAAAGTGGATTCCGAACCCCGTCAGGATTCGAAGCTGAAGCCTGTGGCAGTTAGAGTAAACATTGGAAGATGTCAAAATTTAGTTAGCTACATTTACAACTTCTGAATTCATTTCATGAAATGCTGGTCTAGTTTTTAAGAAACGGACAATAAAATTTAATAGTTATAATGAACTTTAAATTGTAATTAAATATAAATAATTTGAAGTGTTTTTAGAACTTTGAATATTTTTAGCCTTTCTTTGTCACCGAAACATCTACAACGTATAAAATTATTAATACATTAAGTATTACAAACACCGATTCTTCAAATATATCTAAAGAAACAAGCGACATATGCTCATTTAGTACTTTTTGTTTCTTTTGTTTGCTCTCCTGCAGTAATTTAAAGCAAAAATAAAAAAGAAATCTAAAATGAGTACCCTTAAATGAATTGAACTCATAACTATAAGCATTTATTTTCTAACAAAAACATAATAGCGTGCAAAAACATTTAAAAAGAAAAGAACAATTGGGAAACAACGACTCCTTTTTCGCAATTGTTCTTCCTCAATGTTTCAGAAGTCCTTCAGAGGACATCGAGAATGAATTTAAAAAGACGATTTACCACAGACTCATTTAAGAAGTGTTAATAGGTGCAGGACAATGCTAACAACGGGCACAGAGACTTGCCATTATAAACGCTTTCCACATATTTTCGAGCGACAAATAGCAGCACAGAGAGAGTCTAAGCCTCGTGAACAATGCGTTTAAATTTTAATTTCGGATGTAATTTTGAAACGTGGGAGAGGATCACTAATTATAATAATACTTCATTACGACGCGTTCGCGAGGGGATCTTCCTGGGTTTTTAATCTTTTCTGAAGAAATGCGGCATGAAAAAAAAAAAAAAAAAAAAAAATTGCACAAAAAAAAAAAAAAAAAAAAAAATGCGTGTGGGGTTTGATATTAAAAAAAAAAGAAGGAAAGAATGCAAAAGTTTTTAATAAACGTTACTTTCATTAAGAGAAAAAAAAAAGCCCACCTTAGCTACCTGAGCTCAAAGAACATAATCAATTTTTTGAA
Source organism: Caerostris extrusa (assembly GCA_021605095.1). Lineage (NCBI taxonomy): Eukaryota > Metazoa > Arthropoda > Arachnida > Araneae > Araneidae > Caerostris > Caerostris extrusa. The sequence continues at coordinate 80,102 of BPLR01016209.1, read as the reverse complement.
TGTGCTTAAAAAAAAATTTTTTTTTTTTGTGTGTTCCTCCCCGGACATAAAACCCACCTATCATTAATAAGATTTTTCTCAAGTTCCGCTCATATAAAAAAATGCAAAGAGAGAGAGAGAGAAAGTAAAAAAAAAAAAAAAAAAAAATTGTGTTAATTCCATGCCGTTGATTCCAACTGTTAAAAACTTAAGATGAGGTTTTTTTTAAATAAAAAAAAAAAGTGGTGAAAAAAAATAGCACTTTTATACTATCCACCAAGTATGTTAGATTTAATTTCTACAAAGCTCGGATGATATGGTGGTTAAAAAATGTTAGGAGGAAAAAAAAAATATATATATAAAGAAAGGGAAGGAAAGGAATATACCTGGGTTAGAATTATAAAAAAAAAAGGGGACTTTTTTTTTCCTGCATTATACTTACTTTTTTTTTTTTTTTTAATCTCCATATAAAAGAAGCAAAAAGTGTACCTAACTTGCGGTTTTTCCACCGGAACGCACTTCAGAAAATACTAACATTAATTTTTCCATTAATTTCTGCCACCAAGTTAATAAGATAAAATTAACTTTTTTTTTTTTTTTTCTATAAGGACATTTTTAGATGCAAGGGAATGCTTTTTTTTTTTTTTTTTTTTTAAGCCGCAGTCACAGCAACGCTTTCTAACTCGGTCAAAAAAAGTTTTTTTTTTTTTTTTTTTTTTTTTTTTTTAGAGTTAGTCATTCCTTCTTCCAACATAATCAAATTTTAAGGTTATTTTCAAATTTTCTTGATTTCAGTTTAACTTTCTTATGACATTTTTTATTAATAACGTTAAGAAAAGTTGCGTAGATCTTTTTAAGGTTTACAAAAAAAAAAATGCGGCCGTTTTTATACATTTTTAAGTACACGAAGAGTAAGAATTTCAGAAAAAAAAAAAAAAAAAAAAAAAAAAAAGATTATTCAAGGAAAAATTACCTACTTCGCAGTTAAAATTAATACAAACGAAAAATGTTTATACAAATGAAAATAGAGAATGTTAGTGTTTTAATACGATGAAAAAACTCGTTGTTTTGATAACTGAGCTTTTTTGCTAAAGAAACAAATGCATGAATTAGTAATTTCGGAACAACATTCCGTTTCATTTTATAAAATTAAAAAAATTACGTAAATAATTTGACTAGCTTGCTTTTATTTCATGTTCTTTCTTAATTTTATTAAATAAACTTTTGTACGTAAATGCATGCATACTCTATTTAAACATCATGTTTGTTAATCAAGTCAATTTGAAAATCGATTAATGCTATCACCTGACTGTAAACGCAACGCAATTCAATCAATAACATTCTACAGAAATCACTGTTATTGTTTCGACGTGTTTTAATATTTTGACTTTTTTTTTTTTTTTTTTTTAGTATTATGTTTATATGAAGAAACACATTTTAGAGACGACTCATCAATTAAGGTGTTGTTATATTTAAACATTTCTTGTTGTATTGCATAAAAAATGTAATTTAAATAATATTTTAGTTACTTTTTTTATGTAAATGAAATTTTTTATTGTATTGTTTATAAAATTATGAAACATAAGTTTGAATTATTATTATCATTTATGTATCCAGCTGGACTTGAGAAGTAGCTTATATTTAAAACATGCTGTGTGTATTTCAGGAATTTTTCTATATACTACAAGCAATTAAAACCGTACGGTTAATGAAAACTTTTCGGTTAATTTTTGCATTTCCATTTAAAAATATGCATATAGAGTTTGAATGGCCGAGTATCTAGCGCTCTGGCGTCACAGATTTCGGTTCGAGTTCCATGGATGTTTATAGTGGTTCGGAATTCACTTAAAACTGTAGGTCCCGGTCAAATATAACTGTAGAGAGTTGGGCTGACAACCCTACCCCAAAAAAAGTCAGACTTCTACCTACAGGTTCTTGTTGTATTGTATAAAACATGTAATTTAAATAATATTTTAGTTACTTTTTTTGTATAAGTGAAATATTTTATTATTTATAAAAAGATGAAACACAAGCTTGAATTATTAATCGAAGTTGCCCTCCCTCCTTTCCCTCCTTCCATGAGACCACACGAATTCTTGGACTTGATCTAGATGTTGCTGTCTACCAAGTGGGATAAGAAACCACAAATATGCATAAATTAGTAATTGAATTTCAATAATCATCTACCCAATTTTCTTTAATTAAAAAATTATTTGAACAAGAATATATAGATTTATATCCTTGAAAAGTTTTATACTATCTGTAGAAAACTACGCCCATAAAGTGAATCAATGAAACTTCATGTTTTTCCCCTTCTTAAGTTCACACACAATAAAAAAAAAAAAAGCATTAAGTTTCATTAACATTTCGTTTGTTTAACATACTGTTTGAACGTCCAAATTATCTCAGTGAATCGTTATTCAGAACATTTTAAATTTTTGAGAAGAACAATTTGAATCGCAGCTCAACTGTACGTAATACTACAGCACACATGTGAATCAATGACTTTAACATTATCTTCCACACAATAGAAAGTAGACCTTGCATTTCTTACCAAAGCATTGGGAGAGTTTGTTTGTGGACTCGTTACGATTAGAAATTCGACGGAATGCAAGTCAGTGAGCAGGGGGTGGGGGTAGGAAGTAAAAACTTTCTCCAGGAAGAAAGAAGCAATAAAAATGGATTGAAAAGCAGTGTGAGGCGGGACGATAAGTGGTGCGGACGCGGAGTTGAGGATGTATGGCCCCCGAGCGGTCATCTATTACAATTTTAATGGACCAGTCCCGGGCAAGGTGGGGGTCGGAGATACCGGGGCCCTCGGTGCGAGATTATGGATTAAAATGGAAAAAAAAAAAAAAGTACTTAGAATGGAAAAAGAAAAAGTACATTTTTTTTATTATTAATATTATTCTTCCTCAACTTTCCCACTTGAATAATTTTAATATCAATTTTTACGATAATATAGTTTAATTAATGAATTAATATTTGTAGATTCAAGTATATATTAAGGCGAGAGAACATGGGAGTTGATGAAAATTTTCTTATGACGTAAATTTCACTATTTTTGGATAATTATATTCAAATTTTGAATTTCAGGAATAAATTATTTATAATTTAAGGTATGGGTTCAGTAGTTTCATAGAAATGATAATTGTGAAATTTTATTAGATTTTTTTCTCGTAAGGTGCAAAGTAAATATTATTAGTATGTATGTTATTTTCTTAGGGCCTTATGGCCGAGTGACTAGCACTTTGGTTATCGGTGCCACAGGTTTCAAGTTAGAGTCCCGGCGGCGCCATGGATGTTTGTAGTGGTTGCGAATCCACTTTAAAACTGTAGGTCCTGGTCTAATATGAATGTACAGTGTTGGACGTACGGCTGACAAACCTTAACCTGTAAAGAAAACATATCCTGCCTTGAAATCTCTCAGTAGGCAGACAGCCTAGGCCCACCATGGCACTGTTGCGCCTTTGATGATGATGAGATAATTTTAAATTTTTTTCATCGAATATACTAATGAACGAATTAAAATGAAAGGGGTGATATTGAGCAGAATGTATTAATACCGAAACAATAAGCACTGAATCTGCGCATTATCCACTCGAGTGCTATCCATTCGCAAGTGTTGAATGCCCACTTTGGAAAGCCGCAAATAAAATAACTCAATTTGAAAATTTCTCTCTCCGTATAATGAATTCCTCCCGAGTACCTACCGCTTTAAAAAAAAATGAAAACACTTTAACCCACCGAATTCACTTAAGGATTTTTTTCTTCTTTTCCCATCCTTTGGAAAATAACAATAACGGGTGCCTTCGCAATTAAAAAAAAAAAAAAAAAAAATCCTAGTTATTTTTTTTTAAACCTTCCTTCCCACACTATTTTTTTTTTTTTTTTTTTTTTTTATTATTTACCCCCTATGTGTATAGGTGTATTATTTCTAAAAGCACAAATTACTTTGACTCCTTTTCATTGCCGGATCATTAATGTGATTTTTTTTTCTTTTTTTTTGTAACTTCCACATCCTCTTTTTCCCTCTCTCATGTGTCTTCATTTTTCTTTCTTCTTTTAATTTTTTATAATTCTCCACACCCCGTAAGGATCCTTTTCTTATTAATAATAAACATTAGAGAGAGAGAGAAAAAAATGCAATTTCCCTCTTTTATTATTATTTTTTTACTCCACCCTCTCCCCCACACTCTGCCGGTAATGACTGAAGGCGATTGTAATGTTAATAAAGAAAACTAAAGGGGGGGAGGTCTTGTGGAGAGGATTGTCTCTCCCACACCCCCACCCTCCCCATATTGATATGATGATAGTGTTAATTGCTTTTTCCCAACAATTCGTAACACGAATGCCCTTGGCAAACCCCGGGGAAGGAGGGGGCGAGTGTCGAAATGTAAATGAATAGAAGAAATTGAGAAATATGTGATGAAGAAGAAGAAGGTAGAATGCAGTAATAATAATAATAAAAGAGAGGTGCTGTGTGTAAAGTTGATAGAAGTTTCTCCTTATTTTCTCCTGGATATTTTTATTATCGTTATTATTGTGATGGGTTTAATTTTTTTTTTCTTCTACCCCCTCTCCATATGCTTTTCTTTTGAAACATCTGAATACAATAAACGGAAAACTATTTTAGGTATTTTGTTGGAGTGTTTTTTTTTTTTGTAACGAAGTCGTTTTGGAGAACTTTTTATTTATTCGGGTTTTTGTTTCTCGAATATGTATATACTCCAGTTTGTAATTTTAGAAGTAATGTTTTAATTTTCTAGTTTCCCGTGGATAGTTATTATTATTTTTTTAATGTAATCCACTTTAATGTTATGGAATACTGGTTTTTATTTACCGTAAGCATTCACTCAGCTTGATGTCTTTTTCTTACAAACTAGATATTTTTATGTACTGAATAAACTTTTACTGTTATTTAGTTTCGTCATCTTAACATAACTTATTAATTACTTTTTTAGAGTTTTTAGTTAATTAACCTAAAATTTGTAAGTAAAAAATTTATCAAATGTAATTAAATTGCTATTGATCATTAAATCAGTAGGATATCTCTTTTAATGAAAACTATACGAATGTAAATAAAATCTGAACATTGGAGCTAATTTGTTAGAAAAATGCTTAAGTTGGGGTATTAAATATACATTCTTGACTACTACTAGTACACCACTTCACATCACTGAGCTGAGTTGCCCCCTTTACAGTTTGGGAATGATGTGGATGAGAAGTCTGATTGGGCTCTTCGATCATATGAGACCGGGACCTACGGCTTAAGGTGGATTCCGAATCACAAATAAATATCCATGTCAATAGCCGAGACTCGAACACGAAACCCGTGGCACCGAGCGCTAGTCACTCAGCCATCAGGCAATTGATGGCAAATACTATAATTCGATTACACTACATTGTAAGAATATTATGTTCTGGCGATCGGTGCCACATATTTCGGGTTCGAATCCTGACGATGCCTTGGATGTTTGTAGTGATTGGGAATCCACTTTAAACCGTGGGTCCCGGTTTAATATGACTGTAGAGCATTGGACGTATGGCTGACAACCCTACCCTAAAGAAAGCATCTCATGTTTCGCAATCTGCCAGTAGCCAGACGACCTTGGTCCATCAAAGTGTTGTTGCGCCAATGAAGTTTTTGGTTTTGGCTCTCTACGTTCATTTTGTGCACACTTTAGCCTAATTAGGCCGGGACCTACAGTTTAAAGGGGATTCCAAACCACTCACAAACATCCATACCACCACCAGAATTGGAACCTCAAGCCTGTGATACCAAAGGCCAGAACGCTAGCGAGTTGGCCACCAGAAGTAAGAATATTACAATTTTATATTCATATTAGAATTTATCTTCTAACTTGCATTTATATTAGAATAACGATAACAATTTTCCAAACTTGTATAATTCAAATTTACTTTAAACATGTTAAGATTTCACTGCTGAAGACAATTTTATTTCATTGATGTGGGAAAGAATTTACGCAATTTTAAATAGATAAAATATTTCCCAATTCACGTTACTTTAACCGAACTGAACCACAACAACAACAAATGCTTGTTAAGCAAGTAGAATAATAGGACGCATTTTCTCAAATGATTAGAGTCGATCGGCAATCATGCATTTTGCAATGGTCATTAAAGAAAGGGAAGGGTTTTCCCTCCTAATCCAACATCTCATTCATAAAACATAAATAGTTGAAGAGGAGGCGCGTGAGTTTTCATTCATGAAAGAGTTAATTAAGGCACCTGTATGTGGACGCATTATCATGTCACCCCTCCAGGACATCGGGGATTTAAAAGCAACCAATCATGGTTAATGGACATATTCCTCCACCTCCACCCCCCTCCCTGCTTTTGATTTAAAAGGTCGGCGGCGGTGTCTCGGGAATTTTGGCGACGCTCCTGTCAATCACGGACGCGTTCCCTGGCGACGACTTTCCAATTGATTGGCCCCCCTCCTCTCACGGTTTGGGGATTCGTCAAGCAGTTTCTTTTACAAATTCAGTAATACACTTATTGTTAAAGAAAAATTTAATACAATTAATTGAATGTAGCTATGAGAAATACTTTATATTTTTGAAATAATTCGAAAAAAGAAAATGTAGATTTAATATCACAGATGTAATTGAACGGAAGATGAAATAAATCAATGTTTGAATTCGTAACAATATTCCAGATGTGATAGTGGGTATTATTGAAATTTTTGACACCACAAGTAGGTATTATTGAAATTTTTGATACCATATGTTGGTATCATTGGAAATTTTTTTGATACCACATGAAAAATTTTCTGAAATGGATCATATTTTAATGCTTTCTCACCTCCGTTCATTTAGAAAAACAGCAACATAAAATTTGTCGAGTAGCTCATCACGCATTTAAATAATATATTTTAACATGGGAAACATAGTTTAAAACAGTTTTACAAACATAAACACACGAGAAATTTTCCGAAAATTATCAGAATATAATCACTTTTGCAATATTTCCACCTAATCAGGAAAGTTATTACAGATAGTAAAATTATTATTAAGTATTTTTAACATAATTTTAAATTATTAAGTATTTTTAACAGAATCAATAAAATTACATTAATAAAAACACCAGCAAAAAAATTTGATACCAAAATAATTAGCATCAAGGTTGCCAATTTTGAAAAAGTTACAGTTGTTAATATATTAGTATTAATAATAGTAAATTTTTGAGAAGAATATCAAAATAAAATTAAAATCCTGAAATAATAAATAATTTTTACTTTAAAAAATTATGTTGTTCAAATTACATGTTAAACTTATTATGTTCAAATTATAAAAAATTCTTAAAAAATTGTAAATATATAGATAGATAATAATGGAAAAAAAGAAAAAATGATTTCATGAAAATTTCTTTGTTGAATTTAGTACAATATTTAGTTTGGAATAGCTTTTATTTTTGAAATAGAAGTATAATTATCAGTTTAATTTTCATAACCATAGAAATATTACAAATATACAAATGAAAGTTTTAATTATCCAATTGCTAAAATTAACTTAGAATTTACAAACAAAGTCTCTTGTGAAAGTAGCTTTCACATACTTAATAATAATGTTTATACTATCAATATAAAAATTTAAGCCCCTGCAAATGAATGGGTCTTTTTTTTTAATGACACTATTCATTAAAATTTTGATGAAACAATTTATAAAAATATTATAACATTTATTGATTAATTCTTATTGATCACTTTGTGTATTATGGTTTTTCAGTTGGTATAGTTTTCGTTAGATAGCAAGTTATGATATATGCTTATGTACGACTCACTCGAAGGAGAAAATAATACAAGGGAAAAAAGATAAGACTCAAATTGTCATCAACATCCAAAACTCTTTTTGTGGTTATTTTCCTCTTTTTATTAAAAGTATTTCCAAGCATTTTGGAATTATTTTTAATAATGTCCCTTTGTCAACTTACTCACATATGGGCAATATATAATCAAATCTTAACTCTCTCAAGGTGGGCACCGATAGTTTGTTTTAGGATTAATCTTTAAATGAATAATTGATAAAATGTATGATTAGTAAGCGTGAATGAATGGGTGATTAGTGATTACCTTTTTGTTCACAGTAGGGCGAATTTTTAAAAGCATAACGAATAAAAAAAAGTTTTCTCTCTCCGTATCGACACAGGAATGCACCTAACGGTAGTTACCACAGACACAAAAGGCAATAAACGCGCCAAATATAGCGTAGCGGGTCCATCAATCTAGTGGAGGAACAGAAGAAGCCACGAAAACTAGGCCTAACTTGGGACGAAGGGGGGACACAATCTCTTTTCTAATTACAGTCGTGGTCTGGGCTCTGCCCGAGGGGCACCTTGGGAAAAGCCAAACGACACCCAGGGGGTTTTACCTTTGCAGTAAATGGGGTTCACTGGCGTTCGTGTTTACTCAGGCAGAGCTGGCTTCCTCTCGCACTATTAGAAGGGAGGGAACAAACAATGCGCAAGATGCGATTGTTTCCAAATTCATGTAATCCATTTGTATCTGTCTCGCGCCAAAACTTTTCTCTTCCACCGAAACTTCTTCTAATATGGCCTGAAGCTCTAATATCTCCCTCCTACCCCTTGCAATAGAACCCCCTCCCATACTTTTTATCCATAACTGCGATCCGTAACGGCATAACTGACTCCACCAGGAAATGGAATCAGTCATTTAAGAGCCAGTGCTTGATTTCTCTGTGTGAAATTTCTTTTTTCAGATCAAGCCTAAAAGCCGGGCGGAGGCACGCTTTAAAATTTAGCATGCAAAAGTGTGCAAAAGGGTGGATGGAAACTGGTGGTACACAGTGAGAGATAGAGAGAAAAGAGCAAAGGAAAATATTTTCCGTCTGGAAAATGAAGTTTTAATGCCCAACCCCTGCGAGGTTGTTTTAAGTGCGATGGTGGGAATAGGCCTGTCCCCGGTATATATACCTCGGCATAATGACACGCACATCGCACGGAAAAGAGGAAGCCGTTCTCGTTCGTGGAGCGGAGTGATTACGCGAACTCGCGAGGACTCTGGGCTTTGGAAGGACGCGGGTGGTTCATCCTTCATAAATCTGGGATTTCGGCTTTTTTATGACTGCTGATCATGGCAAGGGCACCGGGAAAGGTTAGGCGCACAAAAAGGATCATTAGAACAGCCATTCCGCCTTCATTCGTCTCTTTGGTTTACGGATTCCCCCATTCTACCTTTTAATCTATGGATTTTGTTAATAATTTCAGACAATCTAAAAATACTATTTTAAAAGGTTAGTGAAAAATAATTGTAGTTTAGTACAATAAGGAATTTGTTTACGGATAAATTGTAATGTGCACTTCTTACAAACGAACGTGATAAAATAATTACAAATAATCGAAATTAATTTTTAAAATTATTTGAAATTCTGATTGATTTAAAATATTACGGAATTATTAAAATGACAATATTATTATTATAATTTTTTTAATTTTACAAAAGAAGTAACCGATATACAAAAGTAATAAGAAGAAACTTGATAATTTTTATTTTTCACTAATTTTTTTTTAATTACTTTTATTACAGACATTTTAAATATTAACTTCTTAAAAAAAAAAAAGATGCGGATAACAGATATTTTAGATAAAAAAACCAAAGATATTTTATTAAAGTACGATTCGTTTGATTTGTCTCTCAACGGCCATCTTGTGCACATGAAGGCTAGACAGACCGTTTTTAGACTACAGTAGACAAACAGTGGCTAGATTACAGTTTAAAGTGGATTCCGAACCTGAAGCCTATGGTACCAAAGGCCAGAGCGCTAGCCAGGACGCTATTAAAAGTAAGAATCATAGTATAAAAATATTTAGTTATGGATATTACTAACGCTCTACGGTCATTCTTTGCACACTTTAGGCTAATTAGACTAGAATCTACAGTTTTAAGTGAATTCCGGACCACTCACAAACATCCATGTCCTTGCCAGGATTCGACCTGTAACTTCTGGTACCAAAGGCCAGAGCGCTAGCCAATTGGCCATCAGGCCGCTTAATCAACATTAAGTTGATGTTCTCTTCCAGCCAAAATAAAACGAGAAACACGATACCGACATAACATTTATTACTTCTCACAAAAGAAAGGATATTATCAATAGCAAAAATCATCTTGCCATGATAAACTCATTGAGGATGAGATGGTAACTTACAAAAACTGCTAATCATTTCAGAGAAGTTAGAAACTTGCCCATTCAGACTGACAAATTGCAAAGCCCAATCAAATCACTGTGAAAACTTCGAAAATCATCTCTCGCAAATTCGGTTACAGGAAAATAAAGGCGGACTCTCCTCTTTCTTCCAAGAAAACCTCATCACCTCCGCGCCAAGCACTTTGCAAGGGGACTGTATCACTGCGGGCAGCATAACTCAGCAGCATCTCGTGAGGAAACATTTCCCCAAGTATTGATGATCCACTTTTTGCCTGTTTAAAAATCATCCGCGTGCAAGGGCGCTCGGTCGGCTGATTAGATTTTAATGGCAGAAACAACCGACCGAATCTCTTCTTGGCAATCATTTGCATGCAAATTTCTTTTGCATTTTAAACAAACCTTTCGCTACCTACCTTTTCCTACCCCCCTTCCTCGCTCGCTTTTCCATCGGCCGTTTTCCTTCCTTTCCAACAACATAAATGCAAAAAGAAAGAATAAAAAATATTTACATATAACGGTGGATTTTGCTGTTGTTGTTGTTGCCCCCCAAAGGGTTTTTCCTTCCTTTTTGTTGTTTGTTCTGTTGCTTCCCCCACTCTCTCCCACATAATCACGCCTCAACGAGACTTTTGAAGCATTAATGTTTTCCTAGGGCCAACAAGTTGTGGGTAGAAATATAAATAAACGAACAAACAGATATTCTCTCCCTGCCAATGTTAATGCGGTCGATCTTTTTCCAATAAGCTTTCTTTTTTCGCGTTGGGTTTGTTTGTTTATTTTTGCCCCGGTGTAACGCAGGGGCGGAATGCTGCGAACGGAGGCACATGGCCCCGAAATAAAACAAAAAATAAAAAACGCGAGGGCTTAACCACATACACCGCTTCGTTACGTTTCCTCAATACGATGAAGAACCTTCTTCCTTCCTTCCTTCCCCTCCTTCCTCCAGTTAACTGTGTGTGGTGCGCGCTGTGGAGTAGTTATTATTTCCTCCCCACCCCCATCCGAGTTATTTCATTTTATTTATTTATTTAGCTACATAATGCTTTTCTAGAAGTTTATAGCTTTCAATATAAAAGAAGGGCTTAAGGCATTATTTGATTTCAAAAAAAGGAAGAAATAGAATGCAAGGGGGGGATGAAGAAGAGAGGATGGATAAGGAATCTGCATGCTGCACGTATATATGCATATATGATTACGTATAGGCAGCAAGGAATGTCATTTTCTTGAGTAGATAATGAACAAAAGCTTATCTCGGTAGCTGTACGCTTTTATTTTATAATGCTGATCTAAGTGGTTACTTTTCTGTATGCCATTGTTCAAAAGTTATTGTTCTGCCGGTGCTTTACCGGGGAAGGGATGGAACAAAAAAAAAAAATTTTTTTTTCTTCCTTCTTCCTACTAATGCATTTTTGCAAGAAATCTATTTCTTTAGGAATATTCTATCAAAATCGGGTTGCCCCCTCCCCTCATTATTTATGTTTATTTTTAACCCACATTCAAAAGAGAACAGCGAACAGCAGCTACACAAAATCGGAACTGTATTTATTAATGGTTCGGGGTATCGCCATTAATATCGAAAAAGCGGCGATGCTCCAAGCGAGAGATTCATTTAGAGGGCATTAGAGTGATTAGATCAGATGAATCCGATTTTAAGTTGAGGAGATTTGTATTTCGGTTGAATCGATTACTTGAATATTGATTGATTTCCCAAGTATACGGCTGCAAGAACAGGAGCATGTTTCATACAAAAACGATTAACGATAAAAAGAAAATGGTGGTATGTTACAAATACGTTTTAAGATCTATTCGATTTTAAATATCCGATCATTTAAAACTAGAAAATTTTTCATTATATTCATCAATAATGATGACTCAGTTAATGACTTCAAATTGCTCTGTAGATTCTAAGCTATTTAAAAAAATATATATGACTGAATAACTTATAAATTAGGTGAATAGTTTATAATTTGTATGAAAGGTTTGGTTTGTCACTCTACGGTCATTTTGTGCACACTTTAGGCTAATTAGACCTGGATCTACAGTTTAACGTGGATTGCAAACCACTCACAAACATTCATGCCATCGCCAGGATTCGAATCTGAAGCCTGCGGTACTAACGGCCAAAGCGTTGGTACATCGGCCACTTGGCCATCAGACCTTTGTATGTAAGGGAAATTGATGATCATATATAGAAACTTCAATATGAGTTCCCAAATAAATATTCATGTCAATGATGATAATAATGTGAAGACAAAATTAAGCAATATATGCGTTTCATTTTACTTATAACGTGTTTATAAAATCGTTTTAGTGCAATTTGTATTTTAAACCGCCAAAAGAACCAAAATGTCAGTGATAATTATAATGAATGAAGATAAACCAACAATTATGATCATCATTAAATTAACACACATATTAAAATTTCTATTTATTTCCCATTCTGTTTAATAAAAATGCTTAAAATTTACATGGAATTTCTTATGAATAGTAAAAATTATGTTTTTAACTCTTGCCTTAATGAAATAACAGCAAGTTATATTCTGATTTTTTTTAATTTTTATCCACAACATCGAAAACGCTCTCATCGCAAGCAAAACTAAATGCACAACAATGCAAAACATGTTAACACACTCGAATGTTTCCACTAAAGCTAGGGGATGTAAAAATCACAATTCAAACTAAATGGGTTAAAATATATGTACGCAAGTTTTCTATCCACAGGTCTTGCTAGAGTACTACATTAATTCATTAAAAAACAAAAGAATTTCTGCAAAGCCTACAACTTTAAAAACAAATAAACAAACACATGATGAGGTAAGAATGAAATCATGGGGGAAAAAAAAATAGGTCAGCCCTTAATGGGTAAGTAGAGACAAAAGCCAGTACAGACTTTCGGATACAGAAAAGGGATAACAATAAAACTATAAAAAAAAAATACATATACAACAGAAAGGGAACCCCCGCCCCCTCCCCTCCCCAAACCCTGACTGTTTAAAAGTGGGATAGTAAGGGGCCCCGAGTTGGCGTTGTATTTTTGCTCCAAAAGAGACATCTGGCATTATCGACCGCATAAGATTGTGCACGGCAAGGGGCCTTAACGCCCCAGCATTCCCCCCCAACCCCAACAGTCGATCGCTAACTAGTTTTGCATGGATGCTCCCCTGCCGACGCAACGTTATCTATAGGAACAGCCCTTGCACAAGAAAAGCGCCCCTCTCTTTCAAGATCACGGGGATGATACGCTGCCCCACCATTAATGGAACTCATTTTTATAACAGCATGTGCTGCTATAGAGCGGGCCATGCAATTCTAAAACGATGATTTTGAAGCAGATAAATGAGATAAAGAGAGTGAGTGGTCATGAAGTTTGAGGAAGTTTTCCTTTTAGTCAATGGAAACTACATAGAGTTGAGCAATCTGCATCCAAGTGTTTTATTGGTAAAGGTAATTTCGAATAAATCTTGCCAACAGTGAAACCTTTTTCATTAAACAAACATACACATACACAATAATAAAAGTTACAATGTTTAATTTATTATCGAAGTAATATTTCTGATTAATTTGTTATATTTACCAGGTTACAGCTATATCTATTCTGAATGCTACAAAAATATATATACATAAATAAATAAATAAATAAATAATAATAATAATAATAATAATACAAGATCTGATGAGGCCCATTTGGGTCTATTTGAGCGGAAGATTTTAAGGCCTATTCTTGGAGGTGTTAAGGAAAGTAATTGTTGGAGAAGACGGTACAACGCAGAAATTTATAAATACCATAAAGACCCCAGATGGTATAAAATTTATTAAGATCCATAGATTAAACGGGGCTGCTCATCTATTTAGAATGAATGATTTAAACCCTGTAAAAGGTTCGTTTTTGGCAAAGCCACAGGGACAAAGAGGAAGAGGACGACCCAAGTTGCGATGGATAGACACAGTTGAAAAGATTTTGCTGCACTAGGGGTTAAGAATTGGAAGACCATGGTCACTCAGAGAAATGCACGATAATCTCTTCAAAGAACTCTGGGCTGTCGCCTTTTGATGATGATGAATAATAATACAATTAATTTTCAATGGAGGGCAAAATTAAATTTTTAAAGAGATCTGAGATTTTTTATGGAAATAAATAAAACGTAATTAAAAGAAGTGAACTATTTAGATGTAACTGAAATAGATATAATGGAAGGAAGAAAAAATTGTTCTCAAAACTAAATACTTCTACTAACAAATGCCTTCAATAAAATTTATTTCACAACAGTAACTTAAAATTTGCCTAATTTTGGCAGATAAGAAAATATAAACTTTCTGTGAAAAGATTATTTTTGTTTCCATTTGTTTTGGTTTAATACATTTTTACATTCGCTTCCCTATATTAAAAAGCACTAAAGGTTCAGGTATGTGAAAAGCATAAACCTAAGTATGTATTTTTTTTTTAAAGGATTATTAATTTTAAGTGTAGCCAAATCAAAAGACAAATCATAATATTCTTTTTTAGAAAACAAAATTCAATTTCAATGAAAGTTAAAAAACCATGAAAAAAAAAAAAAAAAACATTGATTGCTGCATTGATGAAGCTGCAAGCATTGCATTGATGAAGTAGGTTGCAGAACTTTGAAATGTCTACAATATTTTTCTTTCATCATATAATAAATGCTTTTAATAACTATTACTACAGATTCTTTTGCATTATACAAATTTTGAATTACGAAAGATAATGGAAAATTTTCGTATTTCCTTGTTTATCATAAACAAATTTCGTAATCACTTGCAAAGAAAGAAAATTAAGGATGCAAGTAGATCAAAAAATATAAAACAATTTTAGTAAAAAACTGTCAAAAATTTTGCAATGGAAAGAAATTGCAATAAGTTACGAAAAAAAGTTTCGTCATGAGTTTTTAAAAGATGAATCTCGTCTTCTTCAAATTATATTTTTAATTCTTAGATCACTTAGTTAAGAACTTTACTTGCCTCAATTATTTAATGATTAACAAATTGTTATTTTTTAAAAAAATCACACACTAAACAAACTATGACGTTAGAAACCAGAAAGTTTTAGTTATATTACGAAAACTTGACCGAGATGAATAAATAAAAAAAAAAAAAAAAAAATAGAATTAGAAAAATTATGTCTCTATAACTACAAATTTAAAATGGGGGATTGAATGGCCGAGTGTCTAACACTCTGGCGCTCATTGCCACAGGTTTCGGGTTCGTGCCATGGATGTTTGCAGTGGTTCGGAATCCATTTTAAGCCGCATGTTCCTGTCTGGATCGCAGAGCGTTCTCTTGAGGTTTAGTCAGGCTTCAGCCCCTCGTGGTTCCTCGCCAAAAGTGAAGCTGCATATTACCTTAGCCATGGACCAGTCTCCTGCGACGGGGTCTTTTGGACCTGGTGTTGGTTTTCCTGCACCAAGGGTAGTAGCAACAACAAATTTAAAATAATTTAATCCAATCCAATCTAATAGCAAATAATAATAATATATGTCTAATATGATCGTTGAGTGTTGTGGGGGCAGTGTTACTCGCGTTCGTAGCACATCTTCAAGCTACACGTGCCCCTGTGTAGTGCTCAATGAGTAACAGCGGTGCAGTCCTTACTTATGGCATAAAAGATTAACTGTCACTGCATTGCCAGCTGCATTAGAACAACATAATAATATCAACAGAGATAAAAGTAACTATAATATTCATTCTATAAGGTGCATGAAAATGTCAGTGCATATATAAAATAGCAAAATAATAATTAATCAGATTAAAATGAAATATTTTTTAAATTCTCCAGTACAATTTTTTTTAAAATTGTTCTTTTAAAGTCGAAATTAAGTGGAGAAATGCAGTTGTTACTAATTCCCCTGGTACAGGAAAGCCTACACCAGGTCCAAAAGACCTCACTGGTCCATGGCTAAGGGTAATATGCAGCTTCACTTCAGCGAAGGCTAAAGACTGACTAAAGCTCAAGTCAACGCTCTGCGATCCCATTAGACCGGGATCTACAGTTTAAAGTGGATTCCGACCCACTACAAACATCCATGACAACACCGGGACTCGAAACCGAAACCACCAAGCGTCAGAGCGGTAGACACTTGGCCATGCAGGCCAAAGTGGAGAAATAGTTGAATAAAGACAGAATGTGAGAGAAAAAATTATGTCAGCCAAACATCAAACATTTAATTAAACCAAAACAAGTTAGTTGAATTATGAATAAATAAATAAATAAAAAAATATCTCAAAATATTAATAGTTATTTTAATTACTTCAAAGGCAAAACAAAAGCACGGGACCGAAAAAAAAAAAAAAAATTAATTAACATTGCACACCATTCTTGTTTTCCAAAAAAAAATTTCTTTAAAAAAAATAAAATAAATAATAATAATAAATAAATAAAAATAATATTACCTTTCATGTTTCAATGGAAGGAGGAGGGAAGTTAAAAACAAGAGTCTCCAAAAAAAAAAAAAAAAAAGAACAAAGAAAGACGTAGGGAGGGAAAAAATTGAATATAAAAACTTTTAAATTCATTAAGTTGCCTCTTGAAAACAACTTCATTCAAGACTTGACAAATGGTTATCCATACTTAAAAAAAAAAAAGATGGGGAAAAAATCACCAACTTAACGGACCTTAGAGACGACGAGGGCCATATCTCTATCTTCCCAATAAAAATTATAAAAAAATGAAAGGGGTACAAAAAAGAACCTCTTCAACCCCAACATAGAAAGGGGAAGGATGAGGGTAAAAATTGGAAAAGGGGAGGGGGAAAAAAAGGGAAAAACTACAGGCGTTAAAATATACATGTAAAAAAATATTCATTACAGGGGTGGTAAAATAATAAAAATTGACTAGGATCGTCTTTCTTCTATCAAGGAGTTAGCATCAATCATATAAGCAAATGACGATTTTTTATAGAGCCTATTATATACAAATATGAAAAAAAAAAGGGGAAGGATATAGGGAAAAAAGGCACTTCACTTCCCTCGAATCAGATTTTTTTTCTCCAACCGAAATCATTAGAAAGTGTGTTAATGTATTCATAATGGCTGAAGCAGCTGGATATCATTAAGAACGCCAAGGGTGTGGGAGGACAGGGGTGGGGTGGGGATGAAGAAAAAAAAAAAAAAAAAATGAGGATCTGTTAAACAGCTCCTCCTGAATTTCACTCAATTGATCTCTCCCGCCCACCCCTTAATTTTTTATGATTTTTTTTTTTTTGGTACCTTCTTTATTGTTTCAGTCTGTCTTCTATCGCGAGAGGCGTAATAATTTAGAAAGTTTTTGGGTGGGTGGGGAAGGGGTAGGGCTTATTACAAGTTCGAAATTCTAGATTTAATTAAGCGGAGTAATAATTTTTTTTTCTTTTCATTTTTGTCCCCTCAACAGACCGTGGAAATTAGATATCAAGTCTTGCTAGATTGAATATAAAATAAAAGTAATAAATATATTGCAATTTAGCTAACACCTTAAAAATATATAAATAATAACTTAAAGCGCATGGGAAGATAAACAAACATTATATTTTTTTTTACTTTTAAATAAAGACAGATAGGTTTAAAAAAAAAAAGTAAAGCATAGATTTCTTCAATATAGTAATACTATGATCTTCAATATACTAAAAATATTTAGGGTTAAAAAAAAAAAAAAAAGTAAAAATGCTTAAAAGATTATTAAAAAAATTTACTAATCCTGAACTATGTTTCGATATTACACATTTATTGCGTAAAATTTAATGAAATGTTTTGGCCTGGCTCGTGCGCCGCTGGTGAGCATTAGGGAGGAGGTTCAATCAGCTGCCGGCTTTGTTGCAGGCATTGTTTCAAAAGAAGAGGAGACTGATGGCGTTTGGGATGTTCATATCCGTCGTGAGTCGGACTACCTGGTGGAAGCTTTCCGGTTTTTCTCCCATACGATAAGCGAATGCGGGGTAGTTCCCTCAAAAAGAAGAACTGAAAGAAGAACTGCCCTCCTTCAGCGACACGGAGCAGTAGTCAGACTTCTACCTATGATCATATAGCTCCATCAAAAACCGAAGCTGACCCTCCTTCCATGAAGTTTGATTGGTTTGTTTTGTCGCTCTACGGTCATTTTGTGCACACTTTGGGTTAATTAGACCGAGACCTACAGTTTAATATGGATTCCTACCACTCACAAATATCCATGACCAGCTTGTGGTATCAAAGCCCAGAGAACTAACCAATTCCTTCCATAAGGATACCACAACCCCAACATTTATTAAAGTATAACATTTTTAACATTATATATTATTTTCAACAATAACATAAAGTTTTACAGCATAAAAAAATGTGTGTGTGAGTGAGTTAAACCAATAAATTTTGCAAAATAAATAAATAAAATAAAAAATAAATAAAAATCCGAATTCAAAAAGAAATATATATATATATATATATTTGAATGAAATGTAACAAGCCGTTAGAGAATACAATGATGTAATCTGATTTTTGAAAACAACACGATGCATTTATTTAAATAAACAAATTATTCCCATCGCGTTTGGAGGAATCCCTCCATAACTTAATGCATAAATGTTTAATAAGTAAAGAAACTGATTCATTATTCCCATGAATACAAAACAGAGTAATTCAAATTCTCGTTGTAACCAACTATTGAGGAGGAAAAATATTCAAATCTCAATTAAAGGAAAATAATTTTTAAAACGTCGATATCAAACGGTCCAGAACTGAACCGCTTCGATTCGACTGAATTTAATTACACAATAATTTAAGCTTTTAATCAAGAATGAAGAGCATTCCGTTTCGAAGAATGCCAACTCGTCGAATCGTAATTGCATATTTCAGAAACACGAACGGCATGCCTTGAAATATGGCAATGGGCATTCAAAAATGATTTATGAATTGACAGTGCCGGTCATTGTGCAAAATCAAAACAAATTGTCCATTACAATGCCCGCAATAACAGATAATTAAACAAAAAATCCTACACGTCGATGCTATGATCACATGGAAATAGGTCTTCCAAATCGAAACAAATTAATAAAAAGTTTCTTAGTACACATTGTTTCCTTGCAGAAACCTAAAATGAATTTATTGCAGAATTGGAAATAAATTCTCAGACGCATTAATTTGGCGGCTATTTCTTTCTCGATAAGGTTTTCGGAAAGGTAGCATACAAAGTATCTCACCACTTTGGAAACCGGTTACACTTTAAGCGGAGTCGGCTACTCGTTTACCTTGCGACGATTAATTTATGACACGCGTTTTGAGACAATTTGATGACCGAGGGTTTTCCCTTCCGAGTTCATTAGAATACGAATGCGGACACGGATCGATGGCTTAATTTGGTCATTTTTGAGTTTAAAGGACAGAATGTGGAAAGACTTCATTCAAGAAAATACACACGTAAAAAAAGTTATCTGTTGTTTTTAATTTATATACTGAAAACAGAAATGTTATTACCTTATTGATTTGGTTCGGTTTGACGCTCTACGGTCATTTTGTGCACACGAGGTCTAAGCAGACCGAACCTACAGTTTAAAAGGATTACAAACCACCAACAAACATGACATCGCCAGCATTCGAACCTGACGCATTTGGTATCAAAGGCCAGAGCGCTAGCCAATGGGTCATCAGGCCGCTATTACCTTATTGAAGATTTTGATTTTATTGATTAAAATTTATAGTGTTATTACAAGAAATACCATTTATGAAAATAAAAATCCAATTTTAAAAATATTCGATGATACATTACAATTATAATACATTACATTATTGGAGCAACAGCCCCATAGTGGGCCAAGGCCGTCTGCCTACTGGCAGATTTTGAGGCAGGAGAAGTTTTTCATTTTATGGGGTAGGATTGTCAGCCCTGCGGTCAACGATTTACAATCATTTTAGACCGGGACCTACTGTTTAAAGTGGATTTAGGCCTTTCATATTTGAATCCTGGCAATACCATGAATGTTTGTGAGTGTTTCGGAATCTACTTTAAACTGTAGGTCCCGGTCTAATTAGCCCTCATGTGCACAAACTGACCGTAGAGCGGACAAACCAAAGCCATCCTATATTTCAAGGCACTAATTCCATAGGCAATACGAAAACATTTGTTAACAAGATTAAAAAGAAACAAAAACATGTCAAAATTTATTGCATTTTAACTTTTTCTGATACTTCGAGGTAAAAAACCCAGTAAAATATTTCAAAAATGTATATATATTAATGGATAAAAGTCGATGTATTCGGCAGTTAATAGAACCCCCAATAATAAAAATAGGATTGAAGTAGTTGCGTAATTCAGTGTTAAAAGACTTCAATTCAAAATGTTTTTTATTTCTCGTATATTGCCAGGCAATTAAATCGATACGCACTCAATGAATGAGCCCATTTCTGTATATCCCAGAAAGCTCCACAGCCACCGAAATCCGATTTGAGTGATAGGATTTAAGACACATAAATGCCATTTGCATCGCATTTAAGAGTTTTTTTGCATTCTCTAGCACTTAAGGGGAAAAAAGTCATCTTTAATAGGCATGCAATTCTCAAACTTGAATACCCCATCCCGAGTTTTCTTTATGGGATGCAATAACTGGAAGATTTGTGCATTCGGAAATTTCGGGACCGCCACTGTCGAAAGGGTGTAAATGAGACAAATAGGTCATGAAAGTAAAAATATATTCGCAGGTATATAAACAGCCCATCCGAATATACAAATATATCTCCATCTCCACCCTACCCTACCCCCTACACTCCCCGGTCCAGCATTGAAAACGGTTCAAGAGGTAACCGAAAACCGATTTTAAGTAAGGGCCAATTTTTCACTTCAAAAGCAAGCGCTATTCCTTAAAACGTGAAATATTGTAATGCGATAGCCGGGTAGAGGGAGGTGGGGGTTAGGGGGAGTGAGGAAGAAAAAATAAAATAAATGAATATGATAACAAATATAAATATATCTACATGAGAGAGAGAGAAGGGAAGGGGTGGAGAGAAAAAAAAGGGTTACAGTGTGCGCGCACTGGAAGGGGGTTTCTCTTTCAACAATGAAACCAACAAAAAGGGAGCAGACACGCAAATATGTGATTTGTGACAGTTCCTTCAGAAGAAAGATGGAAATAAGAAGAGGAAACGGTATTTGAGAAGAGGCCTTTCAAACACTATCGAAGGTGAATACATTTATTAATAAGTAAAAACTGTTAATATCATAATAAACGGCATTCCATGAAATTTTTATGTGCTATGCGCTTTATTTCCTTTTATGTAGATAGTTGATAATATTAATGAATTTATCTTGCTAATAATTTTAATGAAAGTTAAGTAAAAAAAAAAAAAAAAAAAAAAAAAAAAAAATAAGTCATTCAATTGCTTTCATAAGTAAATATTTATTTTATAATATTAAAATAAAAAACGAGGACGTAACTATTTTCTTTTAAGGAACAAAGAAGGTTAAGGTTACTTATTATGAATTAAACAATAATAATAATAATTTTTTATCAATATAGTTGATGATATTAATAAATGTCTTGCTAATAATTTTAATGAACGTGAATTAAAAAAAAAAAAAACCAGTCATTCAACTATTTGATACGTAAACATTTATTTTTTTGTAATATTAAAATGGAAAATGAAGAACTAAATTTTTGTTATGCAACTGTTTTCTATTCAGGAAAAAGGGGAGACAACATTTTTAAATATAAACTTAACTGATTGTAAATCTGGCTTTAATAAAGGAAATTCACATAGTTTTAAGGACACAGAAATAATAAACAATAATAATCATTAAAATCTCAAGAAACCGTTAAAAAGTAAACTACACTACACCCAATATTACCTTAGGCCCTTACACTTTAGAATCTGTACTTAATTTTAAATACTTAGGATCAGAAATTGTCAAAACAATATATTACCTGAAATAAAAAATAAAATTGTGTCTGCCAATAAGGCCTTTTATGGGTAAAGAAATTTGTTTAAAACATAGTTTATACGCAGAAGAACTAAATTCTTGTTATATAAAACCCTTATTAAGCCTATTTTGGTCTATGGCTCTAAAACATGGACTTTGGCAAGATCTGATGAGGCCCATTTGGGTATATTTGAACGGATGATTTTACGGGCTATTCTTGGAAGTGTTAAGATGGTACAACGCAGAAATTTATAAATGCTATAAAGACAACACTATAAAATTTATTAAGACCAATAGATTCAACTGGGCTGTTCATGTATTTAGAATGAATGATTTCAACCCTGTAAAAGGTTCGTTTTGGCAAAGACCAAATTGCGATGGATAGACGCAGTTGAAAAAGAATTTGCTATACTAAAGATTAAGAATTGGAGGTCATTGATCACCCAGAGGAATGCATGGGAATCTCTTCAAAGGAAAGCCTTAGTCCACCCTGGGCTGTCCTGCTATTGATGATAATTATGGTATAAAAATGCATGAATTTTTAATTTCTTTGGAAAAGATAGATATATTGAAATTGTTAAAGATAATGTCGTGCTATTAATGATGAGGATTCATGAAAATAATTTGGATGGATTAAGACTCTTAAGACTTTTATTGGACACTAGAACCTACTTTCATATCTAAAAAGATAAAATATGGTCAAAAGAAGAGTTCTTAGAACTTAGTAATCGAAGAGCAGATTAAATTGACACCTGAAGTTGGCACTGCAATCTTATTAACTTCCACGACAATATAACACAAAATGTAAGATTCTCTCTATTGTTGTCACTACGCAATAGAGAGAATCTTATATCATATATTATTATGATATAAGATTCTCTCGTTGAATATGATAACGAATGTTATATTATATTATTATGATACACGATTCGTTATCATATTCATTTATTATCTAGAATCTCTACTGTTGCCAAAATGTAAATAGTTTTTTTAAGAGATAATATGCAGCCTGCAAACTATAAACACCATATGAGATTGAAAATACAACTGAATTATAAAGAATTCATAATTGTGACATAATCACAGCAAACAACCACAGGGACGTTAATCAAACACCGAACTACTTCATAACCATGCTACTTATAACCGAACAACCAAATGCTTCGTTTCAAAGATTTCAATTTTTGTGACTAAAGGTCTTCCAAAACATTTTATCGCAAAATTAAAGATTTTTCTCTATTTATTAAACACTGCTGTCGGAATGCAAATAGTTTTTCAAAGATATAACATTCAGCCTGCAATCTATAAATACTATGTGGGATTGGATACATCCTAATAATAAGTAATTTATTTCTTTCGCATTACAAGTATATTAGTTGAGACAGCAACTTTCCGTCTCAAAAGCCGACATGAATGGGAGAAAAAAAAAAAAAGGGGGTGGCCCATTAAGCTCATAAAAAACGAATTGCACTCCACTGTCATCGCATACAAATCGCCCCATCATCATGCAACAGCTTCAGAATACACCCTTTCCCTAAATATATGGGTCCGAGATAAATATCGCAGCGGCAGAACCCCTGTCTCAGAAACTACTCCTCTACCCTGCTTATTCACGCATAATGGGGACAGTCGACGCGATTTAGAAAGGAAAAAAGTGCCTATAAAAGTCAGCCTTCTATGGGCATCTTAAAGGCCCCTCTCTATTATAAAGAGTGAAAAGGAGAACCCGTCCAATGCATTGAGAGCGGTGATGAAAAAATTTACCTATAAATTCAGAAGCAGACACCTGAAAGGAAAACCTTTTCTTCTTTTTGCTTTTCTTAATTCGAGCTTTTGAATCAAGACGTTGGGCTTCAATCGTAGAGCTTTCAACAATATATACCGTACGATTATTGCAAAATTAAAGCTTTATATCTACCTTTTCCTCCATAACATTTTAGAACGTTAGGTGAATATTATGCAGAATTCAAAATGGAGTGGGTTGGGATATATCATTTTTATTCCCACATTAAGAAATCGATGAAAATTTACACTAGAAGAGATGCATGATTACACTCTTCCTCCGGAAATTCAAACTATTCTGTTCAAACTTTACTGATTTTAATTAAGACAAAAGTTTAAACGCTAAGAACTGGGATTACATCAGAGCCTTTGAGAGGAAAATTGAGAAATTTTTTTGGACAAACAGACTATAATATACGGATTAGAAGACCCAACAAAGAAATTGAACACCTAATTAAAAACAGAGACATTGTGAGATACATCAAATCACAAAGAATCCACTGGCTCGGCATGTACATCGCAGAGATGAGGGAAACACCATTAAAAGTATTAAGTTATGTGAATAGGAAGACCAAGGGAAAGGTGGATGTATAGTATCGAAGAGGATATTAGACAGTTGAAAATTCTTTACTGGAAGAGATTGGCATTGGTGCGAGACAGATGGAGAGCTTTTGTGTTGGAGGCTCAAGTCTGTACAAGACTGAAATGCCAGTAAAGAAGAATAGACAAAAGTGCAAAAAAATAACCTACATTTTATGGAAAACGTTCAAGTTAAGAGTTATAAAAACATTTCAAATATCATGTATTCAAAGGTAGAAAAAGTAAAAGGTCATTGAAAAAGTAGTCAATCTTAATCATAGTTAATATTACTGATGCAACGACTTAAAATGATATTTTAGACATCCAAATTCTTCTCTCTATCTGTCTATCTGACTTTTGAAGTTTATGAAGATATACATCATGATAGCTTTCCAATGCTGAATCGAATTTGATCAAAAACTCATTATGAGTTTTATAAGCAAAATTCATAAGCCAATATCTTGCACTAATAGAAAATAAAATAAAACTTTGAAAACCAAAAGCACCCTCGAAAAGGGTAGTTCTAGAACCAGGAACAAAAACCTCAAAAATCAAATTCTGCTGGACATGGGAAAAAAAAAAAAAAAAAAAAAAAATATCCATGAATTTTTCTTTTGCTTCAAAAAAAGAAGGAAAAAACAGCACATAATAGGAGAAGGGGAAAAGAAGAAAAAGAAAAAAAAAGTAACAAGTCCATGGATTTTCTTGGGAAATGTAGCATATACGTCCTTCGGAGGGGATGGGGAAGGGATTTCCTCGAGGGGCCCTGGAGGGCTGTGTCACGTGCAGCTGCAACGGGAGATAGCGCAGAAGCTGATTGGGTCCGAATTCAGTGGTCTGTCTGCGGGCGATAACCCTCGTTCGGACATTGGGGGTTTGCCTTCCCTGCCTTGGCAGCGCCCGTTTTGGCGACAATAAAAATATCAGGCTATACATTTTTTAAGGGTATTTTTTTTTTCTCTTATAAATACAGGGTAAAATTTTCCAAAGATTAAAAGATTCCAACAAGAGTTAATTTTTGAAAAAATTATATTCTTGTTGAGAAAATATAGACAGTATGATTAACTTATTCTCAAAATCATTTAAATTTTGTTAATTGATAATAAAAAATATTCTATAATATATCTACTATTAAAAAGGAGTGAACGATTTAATTAACATATTTAGGATCTATATAAATTTATCTACTTTATATGGGTAATTCAGAATTTTTTTTTTTATTATTCTTTTCATAGAATAATTTATTCTGTATTTCATAGGAATCGTAATTTTTTTGTATTTTATGTGAATAATTCAGAATGTTTTTTTTATTTTATTTTTTATAATAGAATAATTTATTCTGTTTTTAAATGGGAATCGTAATTTTTTTTTTTTTTTTTTTTACTGTTCTTTTTATAGAATAATTTATTATGTGTTTCACTAGGATCGTAATTTTTTGTATTTTAAAAATGTATATAACATTCAGTATAGACGATGTTAAACGACATAGCTTATAACCCCATATATAAAAGATATGAAACATTTTTAAACTCAAAAAATTTAAATATGCTTGAAATAATTCAACACCAGCAACATATTCATAAATTCTGTAATATATTAATGCAATTTTCTACAACTTAATTGTTAGATAGACAACTTAATTTAAAAAAATTGAGGAGTAAAAGAAAAAAAAAAAAGGTAAAAATGATTAAATTCGATGTAATTTTAATAAACGAAAAGATAATCAAACAAAAATAAATGTATATACAAAAGGATTTAAATTACTATTATATTCTGATTTATATTATTTTCATCTTGTTCAAGAGGAGTATAAATAGTATGGTGAGCTTTTGTGGCGTTCGATTTGGCGATGTTGCGATGGCAACCCTTTTTTCACTTAGTTGCTTTTGCTTTCATAAGGGATGGCATGGATGTAAGGAGAAAAAAAGAGAAAAGAACGATTACAAAAATAGCAAAATGTGTGCCTATTGTAGATCCCACGAAACACAAGCGCAAAAACTGGCATACCCGAGATATGATTTTCGTTGTCTAACACTAATTACATGATTAATATTCTCTTTAGCAGAAATACTACGAATATTTAACTGACTTGTGTCTACAGACGTTTCCGTCAAAAGCACAAGTCAGTTAATTATTCGGTATAAATATATGTTATATTGAAAGGTACATTGTTTCATTAGTAAAATCTCAATTCTACGATTTCAAAATGCAGGTATATTATAATGGTGCACAACTTAAATAAAAGAGAGACAATAACTCAAGTAATAATACATATATTATATATATATATATACATATATTATATATATATATATATATATATATATATATATATATATATATATATCATCATCAATAACACGATAGCCAAGTGTGAGCCAAAATTTTCCTTTGGAGAGATTTCCATGCATTCCTCTGGGTGACAAGTATCCTCCAATCCTTAGCCTTTAGTACAGCAAAATCTTATTCAACTGCGTCTATCCATTGAAACTTGGGTCGTCCTCTTCCTCTTTGTCCATGTGGCTTTGCCAAAACGAGCTTTTTTACAGGGTTTAAATCCATCATTCATTCTAAATATATGAGCAGCCCAGTTTAATCTGAATAAATTTAATAATATCAGGGTCTTTATAGCAATTATACCGTCTTCTCCAACAATCACTTTCCTAGCATCTCCAAAAATAGCCCTTAAAATCTTCCGCTCAAATATACCCAAATGGACCTCATCAGATCTTGCCAAAGTCCAAGTTTCAGAGCCATAGACCAAAATAGGTCTAATAAGGGTTTTATATAACAAGAATTTAGTTCTTCTGCTTATGAACTGTGATTGAAACAGATTTCTTAACTAAAAAAAAAGACCTTATTGGCAGACACAATTCTGTTTTTTTATTTCAGGTAAGATTATTTTGACAATTACTAACAGACACAAGATTTTTTTTTTTTTTTTTTTTTTTGTAAATAATTAGAAAATTCTGTTTGTTATTTGCTTTAATTTAAACATATTTTTACATATAAAAATATTACAGAATCAAAATTCCAGTAATTTGTGATGCCTGAATACTGATTCTATAAAAATGCACATTCTCGTACTAATCCATATATCCATTGCTAACCTTCCTTAGACATGCAAATAAATTCCCCATCGTTTTATCCTTCCGACTTAACTTGTGAATATATTTCACTCATTTTCAAATCAATGGAAGCCGCGTTTCCAATAACAATGCCTTCGGCTAAGGTCCAATCAATGCCACGAACATGCATTTGCGCGCTGTTTCGATCATTTTAATTAGGAAGAGTTCAACATCCCAGTCATTTCCACCGGTTCCGTGTGAGCACAAACACTTTAATGTGCTTTAAACAAAATGTTATCAATAAATTAATTGCGCACATTAAATAATTTTCTTATCCATTTTAAAAATAAATCATAACGTTTAAAGAATTGTTTTTGCTGCTTTATAAGATAAGAACATGATTAAATCTAAAAAGCAGTCGAATAATTGAAAGAATTTGAGTCTTTTTCTTTTCTTGTTTAATGTGTGTTTGGTCGTGAATTCTTTTATCTTTCATTGCACAAGTAAAGTTTTTCTATTAAAACCAGCATATTTATGATATTAGTTATTTTATGTACATTGTTCATTGATTCATTAAAAAAATTTTTGAACTTATAAAAAAAAAAAAAATAATGCTACCTTTCCTAATTAGACCGATTTTCTCCAAATAAATTTTTTTGCCTATTCTTGTGAAATTAATGGCAATTATTTAAAAGGTTTAAAAGGTTATATATATATATATATATATTGGCAAGGTCTGATGAGGTCCATTTGGCCATATTTGAGCAGAAGATTTTAAGGCCTATTCTTGGAGGTGTTAGAGAAAGTGACTGTTGGACAAGACGGTACAACGCAGAAATTTATAAATGCTACAAAGACCCAGATATGAAATTTATTAAGATCCATAGATTAAACTGCTCGTGTACTTAGAATGAATGATTTAAACCCTGTAAAAAGGCATGTTTTGGCAAAACCACAGGAACAAAGAGGAAGAGGACGACCCAAGTTGCAATGAATAGACGCAGTTGAAAAATATTTTGTTCTACTAAAGGTTAGAATTGGTGGGCCACTGTCACCCAGTGGAATGCATGGAAATCTCTTCAAACGAAAGGTTTGGCCCACTGTAGGCTGTCGTGCTACAGCAATATCTAATATATATCAGACGTAAAGGTACCTATGCGAAAAAGAAAACATTTATAATTTGTTCAGCTTGTGATAATCTTCTCTGGCAATATTCAATTGAATCTTTGGAATCGATACGAGGAAATACAGAACAATTTCTTTTAAGTTCAATAGCCAATTAAAAGCAGCAAATCCTACGTGAAGAACGAAAAATCCGTACATTATAAACCTTCATATTTCATATTCTAGTTGCGATTTTTCCCTAGGTACCATGGATAGAACCCATTGAAACCAGACCCAATCCATAATTTCCCATTTGCATAGAGAAGCATTAGCGGCGAGCGTGACTTGGACCGATGTTCTGCCAAAGGATGGTGGTGGCCAAGGGGAAGTAGGAGAGCGAAGCATTTAAAAGTATTAAGCCCTTTGTTCTGCCGGACCCTGCTCCAAATTGCATCTTACCCATTGCGATTTAATTGAAAGCAGCTTTTGTGCCGGACCGATAGGAAATTAATGGGAATGTAAACTGCGTCGGACAAACGAGGAGGGGGAAGGGCGCCTAATGGCACTCGCACAGCGATTTAGATATTAGGAGAAGATTTTAAAAGCATCCAAGGAGGATCTGGCGGAAATTGCCCACTGCGCACACCGTCTTTCGCTGCAGCGCATGGATTAGTGGATGGATGGACTAAAAGTCCACAATAGCATTGCTTATTTGGTTATTTAAATAACACGTTATTATTTTGGAGAAAGAAACAAAAGTGCTGACGGTATATTTTAAAATAATGTACGAAGATCTAGGCATGCATCTTTCTCATATTCTTTTTAGTGACTGTGCATTTTATTCAATATATTTCTCAACTGTAGTATATAATTCATTTTTTATCTTCATAAATTGAAAAATATTGCCTTCACACACTGAATAAATTTAATATTAGTCACCAAAAAGAATAGAAAAATATTTCCGTATACAAGATTCCATTTCATCATTTTATTTCAACGTCAATATTTACAGTAACAATTCTACAATGTTTGTTCAGTACACGAGTATACTTCACACATTTTAAAATTTACTACTTCAAAAGAACAATAAATCAAAAATTTTTCAATGGATTTTTAAATATACACAGACATGACCAATTACTACATTGACAATATTCAAATGAAAATGCAATATGGACACTGAAATGTAATAGATATCATGCAAATTAAAAAGAGCTGTTCAAGCCAAAGCACAGTTGTGCAATAATGGCCTTCACCAGGAAGGACTAACTGATTCTCTATAGCAGCAATGGCCAAAAAAAAAAAAAAAAAAAAAGTTTCAGCGAGGCAAAACCTCTCCATCCTTTGGGGGTTTAAGGATGGAACAGGCAAGGGGTGAGTCGATCTATAGCCCATCAAATCATCATCCCAGTGCATTGATGCCATCCCGGGGGGTGCTTCAGGGCATCCCCACTAGATGACGTCACTAGAAAGGGGTATGCAGTAATCAGCCAAGGGGTCAATAATCGGTGGCAAAGGGTTAGGCCCAAATGGACAGTGAAGGGGTGGAAGGGGTTACTAACTAGATGGAGATGAACGTGTTCGACATGATAGTAAGTTGGGAGTAATTCCATTGCGAGCCGATTCCTGGAATAAACGACTGTTTCCTGGAAAGGGGCTAGGGAGGGGGTGATTACGTAATAATAGAGTAAACGGCTCAACCCTTTAGGGTGAAGTGCGAGGAATATTGAAGAAGTGCCTCAATCATTCAAGGCGAGGGCTTCAATTTCTGTTCCATTAGTCCCTGGGATGATTGGGTAAAAGCAACGAAATACAAGATTGAATAAAGTTCCCCAATAGTAGATGGCAGAAAAAATTCGTTTGATGTTAATATTTTAACATAAATTGG
This sequence comes from Caerostris extrusa, assembly GCA_021605095.1. Classification (NCBI taxonomy): domain Eukaryota; kingdom Metazoa; phylum Arthropoda; class Arachnida; order Araneae; family Araneidae; genus Caerostris; species Caerostris extrusa. The sequence goes on along the minus strand of BPLR01016209.1, from coordinate 49,643 downwards.
TATCTCACATATAACGTAAAATTGTTTGTCCTCTGCCACAACATGTACAATGATTTGTGTATTAAAATATTATGCGAACTGTATACCAGAATCATCTTTCCTTTTAGAAAGAAAAATTGAGTAAAATAATAACTTTAAATGACGCAAGATACGGATTTTAAATTTTACGACATTTCATTTAATAACATTGTATACATATATATTTTATCGGGGTAGTGCTAAATGAGTAATAGCGGTGCAGCCTTTGCTTATGGCATAAAGATGAACTGTCTCTGTATTACCAGCTGCATTAGAACAACATATATATTTTATTTATGGGATACTATATATATACAGAGGATAAAAAAAGTATTGGCAGTTGCCTATAAATGACCATATTTGCTAACAAAGTATGCTTATAAATTTTATTTTAACATAGCGATTACAGAAGGAGAAAAGACAAACAAATATAACGAAATTTTCATTTAAATATTTTTTTAGTCAAAATCTACGAGAAAATTCAAAATTTACATGATAAAAAAAGTATTGGCAAAATTATGAGCGAAATCAAAATCAGTACATGTTTAGCACTTTGTATGCATACCTTCTGCATCTATAACAGCTTGTAATCTATTTCTCATAGAGGAAACTAAGGTCTTTGTTGTACTGTTGGGAATTTTTGTGCCACTCTTGCAAGAGTAAACGTTTGAGGTCGTCTTTACTTGAAATTTTATGTTTCTCTATTTCTAGATCCAGCAAGTGCCATAAAAAAATCGTTGATGTCAGGCGATTGAGGTAAAATTTTTACGATTTTTGTAGAGTAGCTCTAAGATGCTTGGGGTCATAGTCTTGTTGAAAAAAATGATGTTCCCAACATTTTATTTATTTGGCACTGATTTTAAGTTATGGCGCAATACTGTCAATGTATGTACGTGCTGTCATAATACCATCAATAAAATGCAGGTTTTTAATTCCATTAGCTGCCATACAGCCCAAACTCAGACGCTGCCTCCACCATGTTTTTACAGTAGCAGTTAAATGTTGCTTTTCCAATTCAGTATTTGGCCTCCTCCACACATATCGTCGTCCATCACTGCCGAAAATGTTAAACTTGATTCGTTGGAAAAAATAACTGTGTTCCAAACTTCTTTAGATAAATCAACAAAAATTTTGAAATCTAACCTCTTTCTCCTATTTATTTCGAGATGAATGGTTTCTTTCTAGCTGCCCTTTGTATAATTTTGTGTAAAACATTGTACAGTCTGTACGCTGACAGTCTTTGCGAAGTGAAAGCAACATTCTAGCTATCTGGGGGTGCACTTATTTTAGGGTTTTTCTTAACCTTGTTAATAATTACACGTTCTTTTCTCTTGTAGAAAATATTCGAGGTCGTCCACTTCTAGTCTTATTTTCCGTTAAAAAAAAATGTTTCCTTGAACTTTTTTACAACACTTCTGACAGTAAATAAACTTATATTGAACTGCACTCCTATAGAACGATAAGTTAAACCTTCATTTCTGAGTCTAATAATCGAGTTTTTAACACTAACGTCCAACTCCTTCGATTTCGAAGTCATTTTACTGCAGTAATCGCAAAATAATGCATAGACACTTTTGGAGTAGTTTTGCAGACTTTATACCGGTAGAGTTTCTTATCAGTCGAAACACGTGATTTCAATGTAACAAAATTTGCATAGCAGTTAAAACTTTGCCAATAATTTTTGACATGCAAATTTTCGTTTTCGAAAGAAAAATCGTAGAAAATGCTAATTAAAATAAAATTTTTACGATTTTTATATATCTAAGATGTCTTGTATTTAATTACGACAGCTAAAATTGCATAACATTTTATTTATTTGTCAATATGAATAAATTAAGGCAATTGCCAATACTTTTTTACACACTGTATATACTTGAAAAATCATAAAATAATGAAAGCCAAATGATATTTTGAATTATAGCCCAGATAAATAAAGTTACAAATGTTTTCATACTTTATTTTACAAAAAGGTATGCATGCATTCAGAATATCGATTAACTTTTATTCTATTAGATATCCATTTAATTAAACTGGTTATTTGTCCGTAACTACCTTATGCATAGAGTTTTCTATAGTATTATTAATATTGAGCACATGCTTCACTTCTTAACTCGATCAATCAACAAAATCAAAACCGAAACCTCAGCGAGGAAAATGATTTTAGGCTAATTATTTCTGCTTCCAATTTGATTTGTAATTTTGATAAAACGTTGTAAAAGCTACTTTGCTCCAGCAATCATTTCATCCATTTTTTTTTTAATAGCTTCTATTCCATGAAGTATATGAAACGATTTATTCGTGTTAAAATGATAAGATTACACAATAAATCATTTTCTTTAATGAATTGAAAGCAACTACACAAAATGTATGAAAAAAAAAAAAAAAAAATGGTCGATTACTTCATCTATCTCTTTACAGTATTAACAGGCAACTTGAATGCACACGATTTCGTTTCATGCAACTCGGGAATTTTAAAACACCGCCTTACTACTGTGTCCAAAAATAAGACCAAATTTTCAATTTAAAATTCCCGGGGCTTATGGAATTTAAATTTTTTTTTTTCATTTTTAGGTTGCTAGCACTGTCCTTGACATTTGTGTGAAATATTCATTAGTGTTTGAGACGCTTGGCTTTGTGAGACGGTAAAGGTGATTCCGGCGATTTTTGAAATGTCTGAATTAATTGAGCAAAGAACTCGCATTCAATTTCGTTTGCGGAAATGTATAGAAAGTTGCAGAAGGCATTAGGGTGATCGGAAAGAAATGTTTAGAAGTGGTATAGACGTTCAAAGAAGGCAGAGAACGCGTTGAAGACGAAGAGCCCTCTGGTCGACCACCAACCTCAACCGACGAAGCTACGCTCAAAAATTAATGATTTGGTGCTTGCAAACCGTCGATTTACAATTAGAGACCTTGCTGATGATGTTGGAATTTCAAAAGGATCGGTCAATTCCCTTTTGGGCGTCAAATCTCGATTGGTACCGAAAACACTGAATGCGCCAGCTCACACTGAATTGATTCTTCATGACTTTTTCGTCAAAAATGAAATCCATATCGTTCCACAACCACCCTATTCACACCGTGCGACTTCTGGATATTCCCTAAACTCAAAAAAACACTCAGGGGCCACCGTTTTGAGTCGATTGAAGAGATTCAACGTGAATCGGCGCGCGCTTTGAAGGCCATCCCTGCCGATGATTTTTTAGCATATATTGAGGATTGAAAAAAAAAAAAAAGAGCATTGTGTTCGAAGGAGATAACTTTGAAGGCAATGAAATAAATTTGAAAGAATAAATAAAAAGAGTCTTTGAAAAAAAAAATAATTGGTCTTACTTTTTGGGCACGATAGTATCTATTTAAAATATTAACAGCAACTTGAATGCACGATTTCTTCTCATGAAACACGAATTTTAAAAGCACTGCTTTAAAATAAAAATACTAACACATACACACTCTTAACAATTTAATCATCTACTTGTTTCAAAAAATACAAATAAAATTGAGGATAAAAAGAAAAAAAAAAAAAAAAAAAAACGGGAAAATGGAGGATAGAGAATGTATCCGGGACATCGATGCGGACGGATCAAACAAACTTTCTTTTCCCTCTTTAATGCGCGGGGGTTGACCGGATTTTCCATTATGCAGGCAAATTGCCGTCGCCAAGGATTTTAATCCGGCCTCCCGAATAAAATAATAAAATTAAAACGAGAGAGAAAAGAGAGGGAAATACCAAAAATAAAGATCCTTGTTGGGTCGCAGCTTTAAACACGACAAAACTCGAAAAGCAAGGAGGAAAAGGATAAAGATAAAAGGGGAAAAAAAAAGAGATTTCCACGGTGGTAGCAATACACCGTAAGACATCCTCTCCGGAAGAAAGTGGTACAGTGTTCCCTATAAAAATCCAGGAAGTGGGCATGCAATGGAGAATAGTGTTTATAGAATGTGTGTATAATTATGCTAAATTTTTATTTTATTTTTTTTATTGTCACAGAGACTTGTTGTTTTAAAATATCTATAATAATTAATTTAATATAATCCCTCCGCAATCAAGAAAAACAAAACAAGGATAGCATAATCGAAATCAAATCATTACAATATATTTGAAAACTATCCTAAAAGTAGCTACGGGCTGTTGGTCAATTGGCTAGCGCCCTGGCCTTTGGTACACAGGCTTCAGGTTCTAATCCTGGCGGTGGCATGGATGTTAGTGAGTGGTACGGAATCCACATTAAACTGTAGGTTGCGGTCTAATGAGCCCAAAGTATGCACAAATGACCGTAGAGCGATAAACCAAATCTACCTAAAAAGTAGCTATGTTAACTTTACTTTAAAAAAACCTATTGCAGACATTTATGAAAATTTATTTTAATACGAGATAATATCATACTAAATGAAATAAAAAGCATGCTGTTTAATATATATGATTTTCAAAAAATTGAAAAAACAAATAAATAAAAACTGCGAAAGTATTTGCCATAATACACATCCCAAAATAAAATTTTATTTTTTATAACTTTCAAAAAGTTTGAGTTTACAACTAATATATGAAATAATTAAAATTGAAATAACGCCAGAGTAAACATACGTAAAAGTAATTAAGCGGCAACTCTTTTCTTATAAAGATAAAATAAAAAGTAACAATGCTTATATATACCTTTAAAATTAAACCCATGTTTCTTAATCAGTTATGAATATATATAATTTAAAATGAAACTCAAATAGACGTATTCTTCATCATTTTCAAATTGTCTGTTCAAAAATTCACTTCTATAGCATTAATAATTGTACAAAAAAAAAAAAAAAAAAATTTTTAAAATGACCCTTTATGATCTAGTTTGGATTTATCTTTTCTTTCTAGTTTTATTTATTTATTTTATCTAGTTTTAATTTAAAATTGAATAACTATGTCTTAAGAGGAGAAAAAAAAAAAAAAAAAATTTAAATAAATTATTGTAAAACATTATATTATACATTTGTACCACGAATACATCTATTTAGTTTAAAGACTAGAAAATTTATTTTATAATTTTGATTTAGAAATTAGCATTCTGACCAATATTTAGCATTTTGATAATGCAATTATCATACTGACCAGTGTCCAAATCAATGTTTACTATTACTTAATAATAAACATTTCAAGATATTTAAAAGTCTATGAATAACATTGGAATATCAATGTTAAATTTTGGTTTGGTTTGCCGATCTATGGTCATTTTGTGCACACTTTGGGCAAACCGACAATTTAAAGTGGATACCGAACCACCAACAAAACAACCTGTTAAATTTGGGAGATACGCCAATAAATACTTGTATTTAGATTCAAACAATTTTGAACCACGTCACGTTGTTACTTTTATAATACAATTACTAATAAACCAGCTATTTACTCAACGCACTTATCAATAGGCATTGATAACCTTCCCTTGAATGTTTATTTTTTTAGTACAAAAGCACATCGATCAAGGAAGACATCACATACAAACAAAGAAAGGAAGGAAGCACACAAAAACTACTTAATTAGCCGAATCGTGGTAAAGCAGGCAGGTAAGGAAGAAACAAGAGGAGCTAGTTGGAGAACTCATCCCAGTGTCTCTCTGAGCGGGATTCATTTTTCTATCCATTTCGGGTCTCGGGGAAAGAATCGGTCGCCCCCCCCCGATCCTCGGCGGTGTTTCCCAGCGTAAAAATGTCATTACAAGACCTGTCTTCATTTGCATGGAAATGAGAAATTAATGAAGTGTATGATGGAATTTTCGCAAACAACAGGGAGGACGAAGGCCATTAGCCATCTTGTGTAATTTGAGTTTCACAGTAGTGTAAAATCTAAAAATGGGTCCTTTACTCGTTCCATCGCTCGTTTCCGTTTTCTTCTCTCTTGCCCCCTCCCTCCCCCTACCCCCTTCATTCCACCCCTCGCGCACACAAGAAGAGAGAATATAATCTTTTCTCTTTCTGACGATATCCGCACAGCACACGCGTCCGCTGCATTATATTCCTTTTCAGTCGTGTTCTTTTGTTTGCAATTTTCCTTGCCGTTTGGGGGAGGAAGAATTATACTTTTATTTTTATTTCGTTTTTATTTTTGTTCTGTTTTCTGTCCCTACACCACCACCCTCCCCGTCTGTCCCATCAAAACAACAGGCTTCTTCTACACGTCTTATTCGCCACATCTGGCAGCAATTCCGTGTGTCCTCACAGTAACGAAGAAATGTCATCTATGTTTTTGCATGTCAAATACACAAAAAGAGGTTGAAATCATTTATTTTTTTATTCCTGTCCCAGAGGACTTTTCCAGAAATATTAATTTCAAAATTAAAAATATTTTGTATAATAAAACAGACATGGCATTTACAAAATATTCCAACTAGACCAATTCTTATATATTAAAAACTAAAATGAATTATATAAAAAAAACTATTATTTTCTCGTGTTTAATTAGTTTAATATGTTGTTCTAATGCAGCTGGCAATACAGAAACAGCTAATCGTTATGCCATACGCAGGGCTACACCGCTGTTACTCATTTATCACCATCTAGGGCACGTATAACTTGAAGATAGGTTATGGGCGCGAGTAACACTACCCCACAACGTTACTACGATCATATTAGACATATATTATATTAATATTATTTGTAATTGGATTAAATTATTTTAAATTTGTTGTTGTTGTTACTAATTCTCCTGGTGCAGGAAAACCTACACCAGGTCCAAAAGACCCCATCGCAGGCGACTGGTCCATGGCTAAGGGTAATATGCAGCTTCACTTTAGTGAGGAACCACGAGGGCTGAAGACTGACTAAATCTCAAGACAAAGCTCTACGGTCCTATGATGTAAAGTAGATTCCGAATAACACTACAAACATCCATTGCACCGCCGGCACTCGAACTCGAAACCTGTTGTGAAAGCCAGAGCGCTAGCTACTAGCCATCAGGCCGAATTACTTTATTACGTAAGATACACATTGTCATAAATAATAGCAAGATATACAAGCCAGTAATCAATTAAAATTATTGGTATTCCTTAGTAAAATGAAAATAATCAATAATGCCTTTTATTACATATTTTGAAAGTTGGAAAATATAGGTAGTATAAAATACATTATGTATTTTACTATAATACATTAATTTCTTTCACAAAGATTTAAAATTTATAATACAAATTTGATAGTCAAACAAATAATATACACAAAATGCTTTTCAATTTAAATTATCTCTTGTTGAATGATCAAATGTAAACATGCATATTCAATATTAATTTTCAAAAGAATGTAAATTGAATTGGATTTGATTCAAAACCAAATTTCTAAGATCGATAGTTCAATAATTATGTTTATATAGAAGAAAATTAAAAACGCCCTTTTTAAATAGAGAGCAATAATTGTTCACTTTCTTCTCGATCGAATCTCGGCGCATTAGCGGTCAAAGATAAAACGCAGCTTTGTGGACTTGATTTATAATCTAATCGAAGATCATAAACATCCTTCAAAAGAACTCAACTCATTATCGCTTTTTCATTAAACCGTTGAACTTGTGATAGTTAAAGCAATATCGTGATTAGAAATGTGAAAGAAATCATTATGTTTTATTTTTTTTTGCATGTACTATTCCCCTTATCTACGAATAATATGAAATAAAAAGCCTCATTGTCAAGAGTGCGCCAATAAAATATTAAAGCTATAGCCATTAAAAGGGATTCTATTAGCCTTGATGCATTTCGGATATTTGCCAATAAGTATTAGCTTAAAGTTATAGATATTAAAATCATTCTTTTTGTATAAATTTATTAAAGTTAAATGTATTAAAAGTAGAAAAATATTGATAATGCTTCTTTAAAAAATATTAATAAATTACTATTTATCATAATAATTATTCTTTAAAAAAAATACTTGTGTTTATCAACCTTGTGGCCTCATAGAAGGAAGGGAGGAGCTTTTGTTGTGATGAAGCATTCGTAGGTAGAAGTCTTGACTTGGCTCTTTGATGCTGACTTTTTAAGGGGCAGAGTTATCAGCCCTACACTCAACACTCTACAGCCATATTAGACTACGAACATCCAAGGCGCCACCGGGTCGTTTCTTTTCTTTTTTTTTTTCAATTAACATTATCACTAATTTCAAAATTCGTCGAATTACTGAAATTTAGTCTATAATTGTTTTTAAGCGTTTAATACATTTATCCAAATATCTATCTTAGATTCTTTTCCCTAAATGTTGTCATTCTTCTTCTTCATTTGAGCTACAGCGCCATAGTGGATCAAGGCCGTTTGCTTATTGGTAGATTTCGAGATAGGGGATCTTTTCTTTTTACGGGTTAGGGTCATCAGTACTACATCCAACACTCCATAGTCATTAGACGGGGACCTACTGCTTAAAGTGGAAGCCAAACCACCATATGGCACAGCCATGACTCAAAGCCCAAACATGTGTTATCGAGCGCTGGTCACTCGGCCATCAGGCTCTACAAATAAATTTAAACCCTATAAATGAAGATTACACCTCCATAAAAAAAAATGCCGTCCATAAAATAATGTCTAGGGGAAAAAAAAAAAAGAATGGTAATAACCACGTTAAAATGAAAATACTTATTGCTTAAATTCTCACTCACTCACTCAAGACAATTCTTGCAGCTTATCCCCTCATTCATGGAAAAGATGAGTGCTCCAAAGACTAAAAATCTAATTTAAGCAAATATGCCCGGGGTTTATCTCGAGCTCACGATACAACCTGAGGAAGCAAAAAAAAGATCACAAGTTCTTTGTCTTGCAATAAAAAAAAGTCGTGACTTAACACAGGAACACCACTTCTACTCCTTCCTCGAGATAAAACGCAAACTTGAAGTATGTATTCATTCTTTATTAGCGCAACTAAAAACCAGCAGGAGTATCCTTTGCATCAGTAACACCCTAAGCACAGATTTTGTCTCTTTTTTATTTCATTTTATTTTTTTCCTTCTTTGGCGACATTTTATTGACACTTGAGTTCTGGAGTGGAGTTGGAGCGGAGGTTATTAATTCCTCGCTTCCGCCCCTGAGAAAAGGCAGCCCAAGTGAAGTGGGAGAAAAAAAATTGAACATTGAACGGGCATAATAAAACGGATATATTCCTCGCACTACGCGCAAGTCAATAAAGAAGCTGGAACGTTAAAAGTGCTACGTTAAGAAAGAAATGCTATATAAGAAATATTCAAGTAGTAAAATAGCGGCGTGACAGACTAGTAGTTAGAATCGTTTTTCCTTTATACAGAAATTTGAAGCCTGTAAAAGTTTTAAAATGTTTTTGCAAAATGATTGGTGAACCGATGAAATATGTACCGATAAAAATCTTTTTAAACTCAATTAATGTAACTGTTGAGTAACCATGAGAAATTTTCTGCCACATATAATTATAATATTAATTAGATTCATTATAGATAAAACTAATAAATTAGCTATAGCAGAACAAATTGACAAGTGGGTTTCAGTGCAATTTATGTTTAAAACTAATTGTTTAAAATATTTTACATAATACTTCTTTTATTTTATGATATGGATATAGAGTGAGTGCATAATAAAACAAGCCTAAAAGATAAACTATTGAGATATGTTTTTATCCCTCTAGTACATCGGTAGGTCTCGTATCCATATTATATATACGACGACCAATACACCAACGGGTGATGAAGCACACTGCTTTCCCGGAGGGCTTTTAAGGATAAATATCCACATTCGCGTATTATATGGGAGAAAACCTGGAAAACTTTCACAAGCTAGTCTGATTGTCGATGAGAGACATTTGTTAAACTCATATTCAAGAAGAGGCTGATGGCTGAGTGATTAGCGCTCTGGTGCTTTGTACCACAACTTTCGGATTCGAATCCTGACGGTGCCATGGATGTTAGTAGTGGTTCGAAATCCACCCCGGTCTAATAGGATCGTAAAGCGTTGCGGGGGTAGTGCTAAATAAGCAACAGGACTTTGGGGTGCTCACATGGACATGGCCAATACGATCCAGTCCTCGACGCAATTAAAAAAAACCCCTCAAATTCAAGTTTCCTCGTTTCTGAAAGTAAATACTTCAAGAGGATTCTAAACTGTTCGAATCTTAGAGATACTAGAGAATTCGAAACTCAGATTAAGAGTTATTAAAATATATTTTTAAGGCACATTTCATACTACTCTTCAGAAGTGCACTTAACAAATATCCAGAAGAAAACTTCAGACCGTAGAGCGACAAACCAACCAAACAAATTACATATTTAAAAAATATTTTTTAAGATTAATCGTTTACAACAAACATCTTATTTTTGCATCCATTTTTACAGCTCCATGCTTTATACATTATTCTACATTGTTTCTGGTTTTATTATTAATAATTTTGGATGCTGTGAACCAGTCATTTTTGCACTGTAGGACTTTTAGGTTGAGAGAAATTGAAACATCCCCAAACCAAACAAAACACGTACAAAAGGCCGAAGTCCTGCAGGACGAATTTCGCCCAACCTATCGATCGTGGAGTGACCGTGAGCCAGTTCCATAGAATTCCTGGATCAATCCCACGCAGGGCGGAGTGAGGCAATGATCCGAAAATGGCGTTACATTACAACGCTGTGCGCCTCAACGACACATTTCTGCGCTTTTTCATAAATATGTACAGAAAACGAGACGCGGGGATAAAAAGAGAGCAACCCAGCCGTGAAATTGGTTGGCTACAAGACAGTCCCCCTAATTCCACTGATTCTTCATTATGTTCGATGTAGCATGGCCGAGAGGGAAGGGCACATATATATATATATATATCCTCTTTTTATTTCATTTCCTCACCATCTCTTCTCCCGCCCGTTTCACGAAAGTAAAAAAAAAAAAAAGACACAAACTTAAAATGCAGAATTATGCGACGGATGGAGATATGTTCTTATGACTGAGGCAAAGAAAAGGGGAAGACGTAGTCGGAAATTATAGTATCTTTTACTTTCGGATATGCGCAATGGATAATAACTGTTCATCTGGTTCTAAGTATAAAAAAAGAACGACAAAATTGGATGGGAATTTCCTACAATGCTTAATGAACAAGATATGATTTTAACTACTTAAAATGAGAAATAAATTAATTATTTTTTACTTTACTATAAAAAAAATAATAATACATAAAAACTTATTTAATGTGAAATTACAATGGTAATCTGTGAATTACATCAAGAATTTTTTTTTTAGTATTATAGGAGATTTGACTATATATACATATATATTACTACAAGAAAATTAATTCAAGTTAGCCGTCTTAGCAGCTGCTGAAACGGAAAATTTGAATTTGTCCATTAAAACCAATACTTCGTTACATATACATTGAGAAGATTTGGTGGTTCAGTATATTTATGAGGCCAGGCGTCTGTTTGGATAACACACTGACCTGCGCTTTGTTCCAAAAATTATTATTACCACTCATTTATAGAGTGGCGACTTTTAATACAATTGTTTATTCTTAAGCAGATGCGATTGGTGACTTGTTCATCTTAAAAGGAAAAATGCTACGACCACTCAAACCTCTGTGTGGAAGAATAATTTTCATGAAAGAGACTATTGTGAATGAGTTGTTAGCTGGTTCTAATGATATGAACCCGATTGAGCATGTTTGGGATGCTTTAGGGAGATGTATTGCTGCAGTTATCCCGTTTCGCATAAGCCTTTATTAGGTATCTAAATTGCCTTGATACAGCAGTTAAAAATTATCACATCCCATACTCACATCACATATTGAATTCAAATATTATGTGTTTTTGTGTGCTTCCATCTTGTGTATTTTCACGACATGAAAGAAACCTATTGTATTTTTTTTGTGCCTAATTTGCGAAGAACTATTTGGCTAATACTTTTGCCATATATCGTTTAACTTTTATTTTTCTTTACCTTCTTGGAAACCAGAGTATTAAATTAAAATATAAAATCTGATCACTTAACTCAAACCAATACAACAACATGGTGAAAAAGCACTTAAATCTTAAAAAATAAATAAATATAGAAGAAATTGAAATAAAAGTATCATAATAATTTATCGCAAAATATTAAATAAAAATAAAGAATGTAAAGAAAAGAAGATAGAATAATACTAAAAAGTTTCAATTTTAAGATAGATTTAATCTCAAAAACAAAATAACCAATGTCCATGTCCCATGAATGCGGTCTAAATAAATTGAGCTTTCTACTCGTCACAAAAATTTCGATTCGTAAATTGACAAGTGGGGAGGGAAAGAAATCTTTGTGTTCGTAAGGTCATTCTAAGACATGAAATACAATGCGAGAATATTTCTTTTAAAAGAATGACCCTATGAAAAGAAAAAATCTATCTTTTTAAGAATTATGGATCAATATGAATATCCTCAAGCATTCTCCTTTTTATCTCACGTGGTGCAGAACATTTGAATTCCTGAATTTCTTTATTCAATAGAAATGACCAGAAAATTATAATTAAGAAGGCGGTAAAAATAATATTAATTTATTGAAGTTTCTCAGATATACATTATATTTATACAATTTTATTAAAGAACATCTTGTATAAAATTTTACAGCTCAAATGAGCCTATCTGGTTTCCTTTGTATGGTAGTATCAATACTAGTTTAGTTAGTCAGTCAAAAGGTTTATTTACCAAATTAAATCCAAATTAAGTGAGTTAAAAAAATTAGTTATTAGTCCAGAAGTTTTATTTACCAAATGAAGTTCAAATTAAATTAATTATTAGTCCAAAATTTTTATTTATCAAATTCAAATTAACTAAGTTAAGTAAATTAGTTATTAGCCCAAAGTTGTATTTACAAGAACTGCACTAGAACTTCTCTCATTATGATTATTTTATGTGTTTCCATCTTTTTGTGCAACTCTTTATATATAAGCTATTTACTGTTGCTAAACTAAAAGATTATAATTGAAGTTATTTTATATAAGAAAGAGACAGTGCCCTTTTCATTCAATATATTTCAGAATTTAATATTACGGACAATATTTCAAGAATGAACAATGTAAATACCTTCAAGTAATGTGGATTCAATACTAAGCCCATTATGAAATTAAAATCAACATACCTGGAAGAAAAAAAAATTATTAAATTAGTAAGATAACATAAAAGCATATATTTCTATTAACATAATTGATAGAGATAATATTAAAAAATGCATAATTCATTTTCTATTTACAAAATAGAAAACTTTATACATAATTCAAAATTCAAAAGCAAAACAAAAATGCTATAGAAAATATTTAAAAAAAATAATAATAAGTCATCGATTTTAAATTTTGCAATCACAAACTGCTCTAAAAATAAAGAATGGAAAATCACTACTAACGCTATTAATCATTTGATATTCAACACGCATAATTACATTGCATTAACGCAATTAATCATGCTAAATTTTAAACGATTTTCCTATCTATTACTGAGGAGCAATTTATTAAAGATGTGACAATGTTGAAAAATGATTTCAACGTATTTTTGTTCCAACTCAATTGAGGTAATAATAAACCTTTTCTTGTGCTAACATAGAATGAAAACTTATACCAGGACAAAAAATTAACAAAACAAAACTCCATTTAAATTTTTTTTTTTTTTTTATCGTTCAGTGAATTTATTAATTAATTTTATTATTCATTTCAGATCCTTTTTTTAAACAAACTAGATACACATTACTTTCTTTATGTACCCATCAAAATTCCGTATTCAGTTACATCTATTTTAAGTGTGAAAAAAAGGATTCTCTTTAAAAAAACATTTAGTGAAATTTAAGATAAATGCACATAAAGACAATATTAGGTAAATTAACACCACCTAGAAAAAAATTAAGCATATCAAATATAATGGCAAAAAAATCTTGCAAAACGGAAAAAAAAATCTAGCGAACACAAAAGAAGTGAAAAAAAAAAAAAAGAAAGTGGAGAAAAAGATATAAATATATATTTTTGTTGAGAAGGATAATAAATTTAATGGGAGTAGGTACATTTCGAGGCAGAAAAAGGCGTTCAACGTTGAAAACCATTAATTACAAAATTAACCATGGCGTTTTAATTTGCGCTATTAAAGACAAATTAACACCCACTCTGAAAATGCGGCCGACACGTTCGCGCTCTAGTAACATAATCCAGGCATCGCTTTACCCCAGTCCGGCCATTTAATACACATAAAGAGAAAAACGACGAATAAATTATATATAAAAAAAAAAAGATATTTTTAGCAATTTATAAACGTTTACGCATACGAACTGCTGCATTTTTATTATACTTTTTTCCTTTTTTTTTTGCTACTCGTCTCAAACATTTTCCCAATGACTTAAACTTTTTCATCTTCCCTTAACAATCGTTTGTCTGGGGTTTTATTACTCCCCCTTTCTCCTCCCTTCTTCTTTTTTTTTTTTTTCGACCAACCCCGGTATTCGTTATTCAATTAGAAAAGCCACAAATTATAATAAGTTAGGAAAACGGCGAACGAGGGAGAAAAAAAAAAAAAATTAGGAGAGAAATTAAGCAAGAACAATAAGTCGACACGGAAAAAATACATAAATAATAAAAACGACGTAGAAAAAAAAAAAGTTAAATAAAATAAAATTATGGAAAAAAAAAAAAAAATGCAGAGAATTATGGATTGAAATACCTTTTTGGGCAAAAAAAAATTTTTTTTTTTTACGGAGTTAAGTAAGTAATTGAGAAAGACGGACACAAGCGGTACATTTTTTTTTCTGTGGCCCATTATTCTCTTTCAAAAATTTATATTCCAAAAGTAAGTAAAGTTGGTAAAGTGTTGGGGCCATATGTTTTGGCATTTCTGTCAAGGGCGTAATGCAATTAAAGATGTTTTATTTTAGAAAACGATTATTTTTCTGCCTTTCGGGTCCTTTTTTTTAACTCCTTCCCTCCCATTATTTCTCTTTAAAGGGAATGCAAGAAATTAATTTTAATTTACAGCCAGAGGGTTTAAAAAAAAAAAAAAAACACAGAACAGTGCGGAGAAGATAAGAATAACATGTTGATGGTTGAAATAAATGGATGAGGCAGAAAACAGGGAAGATTCTCATTAATTTTTTCCTTTTCGGTTATTACTTTTTTCATCATTATTATTATATGGCTTTAAAAAAAAAAGGGGAGAGGGGGGAGTGATACCAAAAACTCTTACAGGTGTCTTATTTTACGATTCATGTTTCACAGTTAGTTTTAGTACTTCAAATTGTATTTCATCTTAAGTAAAAATTTAGGAATTAAAAATATTATATATTATTTTCTAAAGGGAATAAACTACAAACACAATGTATATATAATTAAAATCTTTATAGAACGAAAATTCAAAAAAAGCCTGAAATTTATAATTACAAAGTACACAATGCATGATGCATCATTCATTATACAAGTGTTCGATTTTAACGTAAATAATTTCTTTCGAAATGGAGGATACATAAAATAGAAATAATTATTTCAATTCAGAAATGGTGCTCATCCAACCAAATATAAACTGGAATATAATGATGAATATTAGTCGAATAATTGATTATTCGAAATGGTGCTATCGAATCATATATGAACTGCAATGTAGTAATGAATATTAGTTGAATAATTTATTAATATAAATAATTATTTCAGTTCGAAATGGTGCTTATCGAACCAAACATAAACTGCAATATAGTAATGAATATTAGTAGAATAATAATAATAATTATCTCATTTTGAAATGAATATTCGATTTAGTTTCTCAGTAAATATATTCTCTTTCAAAAAAAGTATTTGTGAAGAGGAATTGTAATATGTATACATGTGAAATCATTGTAATAAAAACTAATTCCTTTTAAAAAGAAGAGATTAGTGGAATTCTGAATTCCTGACTGAATATTCGATTTATGAATATTCAATTCAATAAATTATTCAATATTCGATTTTAGTTTTCTCTTCATATTCTCTTTCAAAAAAGTATACGTGCGAAATGTGTTCGAATTGTAAATGAATCACTGTATAAACTGTGAAATGTGTATGAATCATTGTAATAAAAACTAACTCCTTTTAAAAAAGAAAGGACTCGTGGTTAATTTCCTGACTGAATATTCGATTTAGTTTTTCGCAGCAAATATATATTCTCTTTCATAAAAAAAAGTTTATCATTTTCCCAACTGCTTCTTTACAACTACGCAAAAACCGCTTTCAGATTTGAATTAAGGCCACAAAGCGATTCCACAGAAACAGATACAGCTAAATAAAAATAGAAAAAAAAACTAGAACAGTTTGACGCACGCCTCATTTTGTGATAAGCATCCATGTACTTATTTTCTTTTTTGTTTCGTTTCTCCTTCCTCCCACACTATAAAACGATTCCCATTTGCAAAAACGACGCGAGCCATTTGTATCGAACGATAAACGCAATGTTTAGTGCGGTACAAGCATGGTAGAAAAAAAAATAGAGAACAACAAGGGAATAAATGCACTTTTAAGAAGGAATCAAATTGTGAATGCGCAAAATCACCTCATTTAAACTTTCCGTTTCTAACAAACTTCTCTGTTTTTTCTCCCTCTCACACCCTTTTACAATGCAGTTTAAAAAGAAAAAGGAAACACTTTTGGGGGTCCAAAGATATTAATGCGTAAAACGTTGGACAGTTCCGCTTAAGATGACCATGACTCTTTGTGTCCTTTCCACCCCCAAGCTAAAGTTTCTTCTAAAAGAAAAGGGTCTTCAGAATCTCGTGTTTTATACTTTTTCTTTCTTTTTTTTTTTTTTTTTTTTTTGCTTGTGTAGGGTGTGCCCTGTATATGTCTTGGAGAAAATGGCACTTTCGAGTTTCGTTGAATCCGCAAAAATTCATTTGTAGGTGGGGAGGAACGACGGGGGTGGGGGAGATCCCGAAATTTTTCGAAAGCGGAACCCGTTTTCCCGATTCTTCGACAACTCAGACAAGACAGTCGCATTAATTTTACTTCCGAACACAAACACCCTTTAAAGACATAGACCTGGGAAGAAGTAGGGGGCAGCAGAAAAGAAAAAAAAAAAAAGAAACATTGAAAAACTTTTCTTTCTTTTTGCCAGAAAAGAAAAAATGTGAAAGCAACCTACATAATCAGAAACTAGACTTGTAAATCGTAAATAAAATTTAATCTCTAATAAAATTAATTTCCACAGTTTCCTACAGTAAATTTCTACAATTCCTAATTTAATAATTCCGTTATTTTTATGACGGAAAGTTTATTATAATATTTCGTCATGACTCAATAATAAAAATCAAATAAAGGCGAATATCCGTTGATTAACAAAAGCTTCATTTCTACACTACAGGAAATGAACATCTAATATAATTTCACTTAAAAGAAAGAAATAAATAGACTAATAATATTTCGAAGTATACTAATAAATCAAATGTGATTTTTACATAACTCGTAGAAAATATATTTAAATGAGTTAATTTTTTTTTTTCTTTTTAAAAAAGTAGAGATCCAAAACAAGCTTCTTAATGGTTAATTAGCATTGAAGAACATATATTTGACCATAATAGCCTAAACGCAAATCTGAACTTAGTGAAATTTTAAGAAAGTTACACCTGCGAACAATTTATATAAAAATTTAAGAATCGCCAACATGAAACAGCACATATATAAGCACTCTCTAATTTTAACAATTTGAATTCGTTGAAGGCTCATATTTTCCTGTGCTATTCTGTGAAAACCATCATTATTGCATGAAATATAAAACAAACATGAATTAAGAATTATAGACTGGTTCACTGATGTGCCAGAACAGTATAAACATACTTCATTTAAAATAATCGCTCTAATTTCTGTACTCCGATATATATATATTTCATGAAATAATGATGGTTTTTCGTAAAACCGCAAAGGAAAATATAAGCCTTCAACGAATTCAAATTGCGTTAAAATTAGCGAGTGTTACAAACTGGATCCAATGCGTTAATGAGTCTACAAAAATGCACATTACTCAAAAGCTTCAAAAGAAACACGATCCTCTTTGATAGGGCCAAGATGTAATTCAATCAATCTGAGATGCACCATAAAAGTCGTAAGAAATTGAAAAGATTAACTGGCGCGAGTTTTTAGAAAGATAGATACAACATTAGATTATGTATTATTATTGTATGTTTGAAGATTCCCTTAATAATCGAGCACATTAAGACGCAATAAGGAGAATGTTGACGAAAATTGTGCCAACTTTAATTTGGAAGAAAAATATCACTTCCCCACAAATTGCAGACAACTAAATTCACATTAGTATTTAGGCCGTCACTTGCGCGCGATGCGAGAAGATTTAAAACGGCCACACTTATTCGGAAATTTTCCAAGCTCACGCAAAACGAATGCACAATGCAAACACCACCAGACAGAATTTACAGCGCAAACTCACCCACGGATCCCCCCCCAAGGAAACATTCCAATAAACCAAAACCTGCAAACAACGGCAAAACGCGTTCGGGCCTCTTCCATACACAACCAATTACATTTATTCATCATTACTTATGATTAACAAGAAGCAATAATACAACGTTATAATAGGCTTCCCCCCCCCCACACATTGCAGCGGTGGACAAAAATAAAAAAGAGCACTTCTCAGTGGCGTTTGCAGAATGTTAAGTGGCGTCAGTGTCAGTATCGCCCCCCTTTTATTGGCGTGGGGTACTTTTACAAAAAAAAGAATAAAACAAGATAGCGCGAGCCCATTACGTTTAAAAAAAGAATAATTTCATTTCGTAACTTCAATTAGTGCACCTCGCGAGGCTGTCTTAAAAGTGGGGTTATTAATTTTTCTGCCCGGCCTCGGCAAAAGTTTTGTTGTTTTATGTAAAAATTGCGCCCCGTTTTCGGCGGCGTTTTGGCGATAAATCTTGTTAAAAATTCACACACGCACTCAAATGTACAATTATTATGGCTGCGAGGATAGGGCGCCAGATAAAAATTTTTCATTTCCATTGGCGGCATTTCATGCGCTTTTATGACCCATAAGAGACATTTGTGGATAAAAGGAAGAGAGAGGGAAAAGTAAAACACTGAGTGGATGGCCTCAGGGGGAAGGTGCAAAAAATTCGGAAATGGACGATCACCTCCCCGCAAAAAGATTAAGAGAAAAGAAAAGATAAACGGGCTGTAAAAAATTTAATGATAAAAGTAAGCTTACAAGGTGTTCTCGAGCGCGAAATCCTCCTCACTTTTTAAATCTACATTTTACCAAGATATTCCCATTTAATAATAATAAAAAGTGGTAAAAATGAATAACGACAATGTATTTCTTAAAAAATAAATAAACTACAATAAACACGAGCGAAATGAACAATAATGGCAAATTAGTATGAAACGAAGATAAGTAATTAGCTTTGCTTTTGTCACTCAGAGCTAACTGTTAGACAACTACTTAACAGTTTAAAACCAAACTTATTATTAATATTAGTAAAGGTAATATGCTTTATTAGGATTGAATATAGTTAAAACAATAATAATAAGAAACATCAAAATGCGTTAAGAGAAAGAAATTAAGAGCAGATTACTGACAAGATGTTTTCGAGCGTGAATGCGCGAAATCCTCCTCTTTTTTAAATCTACATTTTCCCTAGATATTCCCATTTAATAATAAAAAAACTGGTAAATATGAATAACGACATTGTGCATTTCTTAAAAAAAAATAAAATAAAATAAAATAAGTAAATTACAATAAACACGTGAGAAATGAACAATAACGACTAATTATTATGGAACAAGGATTAGTAAAAAAACGAAGTAATTAGCTCTGCTTTACATTCAGAGCTATCAGTTTGACAACTACTTAACAGTCTAAAACTAAATTAATTATAATATTAGTAAAGGTAATATGCTTTATTAGGATTGTATATAGTAGTAATAAGAAAAATCAAAATGGGTTTTACATCTTTCTTTCTACTGAAATGAAATCTATAAATGGACATCTAATTTAATAAAGTTGTAAGTGAGAACTGTAAATGAATAAATAATGAAATGAAATGATGAGCAAAGCATATTTAACGAAAGATCTTATTATTACACGGCGATCATTAAAGTAAAAGCATATCATTATAAAGAGTAGAGCATATCTAAGGTATTTAAAGAACATTAATTTTGTAAACAATGGAATCAAAGCTAATGATTTAATCAGATGTCATTTTATAAATAATTGATATTTTTCAACAAAGAAAGTGATCATCTTATCTACTCTTCCGCATCTATTGGCGGATTATTTGAATATATGCTAGGACGTGAGCAATACTACCCCCCTCCCCCAATTCTCTACGGCTCTATTAGACCAGGACCTACGGTTTAAGGTGAATTCGAACCACTGCAAACATTCACATATATATATATATATATATATATATATATATATATATAAATAAAGATAACAGTCTCTGTATTGCCAGCTGCATTAGAACAACACTAACATATATCAGAAAGGTTAGTAAATGAATTCAATTATGATTTGGAATTGAAGCAATACGCAAATAATACTCTGGACATAATCCATCGACTTCAGATACTATTTTAAATTATCATCCTATTTCATTCACCAGAAAATTCTTCACCCCAATGATTCCTCTTATTAAAAATCCAGACCGCTCCCGTATCGCACCTCATGCAAAACCCCCACGAAAACTTCATAACGACTCTCGAACGAAGAAGCATCAAGCCATAATTAAGCACGCATGGCACGTCTCAGCTTAAAACAATACACCACTGGAAGAAGGGGCAACCGGAATTATACATAACGTAACACTTTCGTTTTTTTTTTTTTTTTTTTTTTTCTCCTTCCAGCAACAAACCTTCGCTAACTCTTTGAGGCGCTGAAAAGCACGAAAAAGTGATTTACGCCGCTAATTTAAGGGTAAATATAACTCACATATTTACCATAACGTCGTATTCTTCCCTTTTCACACACACACAGGCCACCTTCTTTCTCTCTCTGGGAAAGGCAAATGAAAAATAGGCAACAGCACAAGGGGCGAACGAGGCAAAGATTTGGTTTTTGCCTGTTTAATTTGCATGGGAGTCGCTCCAGAGAAGCGAGAAAGGAAAAGGTAATTAGCATTCATTTCGGCGGAAGGGAAAATTTTCCGCCTTTTTACATGGGGGTTTGTTGGACAGAAGATTGGGATGACGACGATTCGACAGGGCATTAGCATCAGGAATATTGGAGATTCGATTTTAAAACAACCACTCTTGACAGTTCTTGAATTTGGCATATTATATCTATTCTAGATAAAAGAAATGACAGCTGATAATAATGAAGACGTGAAGGAAGTATTGATAAATTAAAACCTCAATAGCCATAATCTTTCTTCGTTTATTTTTTTTTAAACCTAACTACACAGGGATGCTAAAATATTACCACAACAAAACTATAATCACCATAAAACCTTCAAAAATTATTCAAAATTGAATTATTTACACTTCAAGTAAAACGTATACCACTAGCCAAACACATTTAAATTAACAAGACACAATAATAAAAATATTACGAATCAGACACCATAAATAATTTATCTTTATAAATCTAAATTACTTATTGCAAAAATTCAATAATTGCATACTTATTTAATGAGCATAACTATTTTTATCATTTAAATTATTTATCCTATATCAAATAACTTATATCACTAACTATATTCTTATATCATCAACAGTACGACTGCCCAGAGTAGGCCAGGACTTTCTTTTGAAGAGATTTTCATGCATTCCTATGGCTGACAAGAATCCTCCAATTCTTAAACCCTAGTACAACAAATCCTTCTCAACTGCATCTATCCATCGCATATGTGTCGTCCTCTTTCTCTTCGTCCCTGTGGCTTTTGTCAAAACGAGCCTTTTTTACAAGGTTTAAATCATCTATTCTAAATTTTATAATATCTGGTTCTTTATAGCATTTGTAAATTTCTGCATTGTACCAATCAACAATCACTTTCCGCAACACCTCCAAGAATAGCCCTAAAAATCTTCCGCTCTAATACACCCAAATAGATCTTATCAGATCTTGCCAAAGTCCAAGTTTCAGAGCCACAGACCAAAATAGGTCTAATAAGGGTTTTATATAACAAGAATTCATAGTTTCTTATACCATTATTCAAATACTTTTTATTACTAAAATTCAATAATATTTATTTAATGAGCATAGCTATTTTATCACATAGTTTATTTACTCTGTAACAAATAACTTATACTACTACATATAGTTACTTATACCATTATTCAAATACTTTTCTTTAACCTATCACGAAAATTAATAGCATAATAAAAAAGGACACTTCTAGAAAATAAACTTTACAGTCATCACATTAAGACATCGAAATAATTACGTTAAATAAAATGATGGTTAACAATTTTCAATATTAAAACGAGATATAACAATCACCATTCTTTCCTGTTTATCAACATTTCTTCTACACACATGGTTTTAAAAGCCAATAATATTTCAACGATATGCTTTATTGATAAGGTTTGCTTCCTTCTTTCAAATGATAAATTTCAATGACAAAGCATTTCTATTAAGTGTCATGTACGAAAATTCAAATCTTATCGCTCTTTTTGTTTTTACTTACTTCTAATATGCATAATCATCATGTTAGAGTGCGAAAGAATAATCATCATCTGATAGTTATTTCGTGGGGTTTCATCTTCTTTGATAAATGATTCAGTTATAAAAATCAATTCCATGAGTCATGATGATATTAGGATTCGCGAGTTGTGTAAATGATTTGCATTTATCTGGAATCATATGTAAATAAACACGGAGAGTTTGTTTCAAAAGATTTACAAATTTTTGATTTCAAGAAGTTATACTTCTAGCATTTCATTTAATAGATGCACTTATAAATTACAAAAATAACTTATCAAAACTTATAATGAATAAAAATAAATTTCTAACTATTATAATGAATAAAAAATATCTATATAAAAATTATCAATACATTTTTGATTCATTAATAACAAAAAAGACGCGCTTTTCAAGTATGCACCTTTATAATATTTATTCGGAACACATACTTGAAAGCGCGTCTTTTTTTTGTTATTATTAATGAATAAAAATATATCGATAATTTAAATGTAATAATTAAAAAAAAATGTTGGAGATTGTGTTCCGAATAAATATTTTTAAAGGGACAAGCTCCAACTTTTTTAACTATTATATTTAAATTATCAACATAAAAAATATTTCTGATTGATTAATAACAAAAAAGACGCACTTCAAGTATGTTTCCTTTATAATATTTATTCGTAACGCAAACTCCAACATTTTAAATTATCAATATATTTTTGGTTCATTAATAACAAAAAAAGACGCACTTCAAGTATATGTTCCGAATAAATATTATAAAGGTACAATCTCAAACATTTTTTTTTTTAATTATTATATTTAAATTATCAATATATTTTCATTCATTAATAACAAAAAAGACAATAAATATTATAAAAGGTTCAAAAGTATGCCTCTTTATAATATTTATTCGTAAAATAATTTATAGATTGTGCTACGAATAAATATTCATAACACAATCTCTATAATTTTTTTTTAATTATTACATTTAAATTATCAATACATTTTTGATTCATTAATAATAAAAAAGGCACACTTCAAGTACCTTCATAATATTTATTCGTAACAGAATCATCATCATTTTTTTATGCGACGCAAAACTATTTTTCAAATGTATCGATTGATTGATTTTAGGATAAACATTTCAATAAAGGTATATAAAAGTAACTTTTTTATGATTTCTTTCTACAGGGTTGCGACAGACAAATCAAATTGATTCAACACATTCATCTTTGTACCTCCAACAATATCCTCAGTAGATGGATATTTTAAAATCTCTTCTTCCCCAAGAAGCAGAAAAAGAAGAAAATATTCGAAGCTAAGAATCGCCCCCTCCCCTCCCCCAGACAAAAGAAACCATTTTGTTTTTGGAAAATGCAATAGAGTCTGTCATGTGTTTTCAGTTTTCCATTTTATGATACTGACCATACGCCGCACTTATATATCCGGCATTTATTGGAGACTCCTTCAAAAAAAAAAAAAAAAAAAAAAAAAAAAAAAAAACCCAGTACCATTCAGAAATATATCTCCTCTACTCCAGCCAGCATGTTGTAAAGAAATATAGATATATTTCATCTTTATTTTTTTTATATATATACAAGCTTATGTACGTGAGAGTGTATGTTTATTGTCTTGTGAAAGCATAAAATCTATTTCTCTATCTCGAAAGAGAAAAAAAAGAATAGGATAGTGATATGGTCAACCAAAAGACTTGTAAGATTGCCCTCTAAAATATAGAAAATTATTTCTTCAATCTATCTAGACGATTTTTCCCCTCTTTAAAATAAAACTAATAATAGCCAGGGAAAAAAAATTTTTTTTTTTTTTTGGAATTAGGGAGATAAAATCATTTTTAAATTTAGTTTGACAGATTTTTTTTTCTTTAATCAATTCTACCATAATCAAAATATTTTCTTTTGTTTACCAACAATGTCATTTATATATTATTCTAACATTTAAATACACTACTCACCATTCCATGTAATAAAAAATAAATTTTGATTACTGATATGAGTAGAAAAGAGTTGGTTATCTAAATTGGCAAAAAACGTGACATACTGAATTGCTTTTAGATAGTCATAGATACTGCGTGAATCACTAATCATTCCACAATTAAAATTACACTGAGTAATAGGATTTCTTACCAATTGTCAAAAAAAAAATTTCTATTTTGTCATTTAAAAGGGCCATAATCAATTCCAAGTATTTCTAAACTAATGCTACGCACTAACTGAGATTTTACAGATTTATCTGCCATATTTACCATTATTTACATGGATACTGAGTGAATCACTCATCATTCCACAATTCAAAATTAGAAACACTGGAGTAATAGGATTTCTTACCAATTGGAGAAAAAAAAATTTTATTATAATAATAATTTATATTTTGTCTTTTAAAGGCCCATAACCAATTCGAAGTATTTCTAAATTAATGCTATGCACTAACTGAGATTTTACAGATTTATCCATCCTATTTGCATGGATACTACGTGAATCACTCATCATTCTACAAATCAAAATTAGATACACTGGAATAAAAGCTGAAATAATAACTATGAAATACTTTATGTTAATGAAAAACAAAAGCTTTTTTTTATCCGCGCATGAAAATTACTGTTTTTCAAGTTGCTAAAACAGAACTAGGATACACAATTTTTTAAAAATCAAAGTTATCCAATTTACCCATTCATTCCCCCCTTCATTATTGTTACGCTCATTAAACAATTACATTTCATGTAGAGAGACGTCTACTTAACACTTAAATACACCTATTACATTTATGAACAGCACTTTTCATGCATCGGCATTATTAGATGGTTCTAATTAATTTAACATCACTCGGCAGACAACTCTCATTATGCGTCGTAAAAAAAAAAGTCTGAACTTGCGTGCTCATTAAATGCCTCAAGCCGTGTTCATAAGCTATTATGCGGTTGCCATACCGGAAGCAGGTGCCTTTACAAAACTGCATAGCATGAGCAAACTATTCGGATGTATTTTTAGCATGAAAAAAAAAACATATGCAATATTTAGCGAAGAATTTCAATACATACAAATGGTTTATCATGAAAGTATTGAAATGGAATTGATTTTTGTATCATTATTAATTTTGAGCAAACTATTCAGATGTGTTTTAGTATGAAAAAAAAAAAAAAAAAAAAAAAAAAAACCATATGCAATTTTTAGCAAAGAATTTCAATACATACAAATGGCATGAAAGTATTGAAATGGAATTGATTTTTTTTTTTTATCATTATTAATTTTGAACAAACTATTCGGATGTTTTTAGAAAA
Organism: Caerostris extrusa; assembly: GCA_021605095.1. Lineage (NCBI taxonomy): Eukaryota > Metazoa > Arthropoda > Arachnida > Araneae > Araneidae > Caerostris > Caerostris extrusa. The sequence continues at coordinate 23,797 of BPLR01016209.1, read as the reverse complement.
TGCAATATTTAGCTTTCATTGGCATGAATGTATTGAAATGGAATTTTTTTTATTATTATTAATTTTGAACAAACTATCCAGATGTGCTTTAGCATGAAAAAAACATATGCAATTTTAAGCAAAGAATTTCAATATATAAAAATGATTTAGCATGAAAAGTATTGAAATGGAATTGATTTTTTTTTATCATTATTATTTTGAGCAAACTATCCAAATGTGCTTTAATTTATGAGTAACGCTTATAATATTAATTTACAGATTTAAGAAATTATGTAAATTTTAAATTTAAAGGGTAAAAAATACTCCAGTAAATTATAGGTAATAATATCGACACTAAAATAAATAGGAAATGCAATAAAAAAAAAAAATATATGCAATTTTTTAGCGAAGAATTTCAATACGTACAAATGGTTTAACATGGAAGTATTGAAATGGAATTGATTTTTCATTTATTTATTATTATTAATTTTGGAGAAACTATTCGGATGTGCTTTAGCATGAAAAAAAAAAAACATATGCAATATTTAGCGATGAATTTCAATACATACAAATGGCATGAAAGTATTGAAATGGAATTGATTTTTTTTTATCATTTTAATTTTGAACAGACTATCCAGATGTGATTTAATTTATGAGTAACGCGCTTATAATATTAATTTAAAGATTTAAGCCATTATGTAAATTTTTAAATTTAAAAGGGTAAAAATATACTCCAGTAAATTATAGGTAATAGTAACTACACTAGGATAAATAGGAAATGTAATAAAAAAAAAACATATGCAATATTTAGCGAAGAATTTCAATACATACAAATGGTTTAGCATGAAAGTATTGAAATGGAATTGATTTCTTTTATTATGATTAATTTTTAGCAAACTATTCAGATGTGTTTTAGCATGAAAAAAACATATGCAATTTTAAGCAAAAGAATTTCAATATATAAAAATGATTTAGCATGAAAAGTATTGAAATGGAATTGATTTTTTTTATCATTATTAATTTTGAGCAAACTATCCAGATGTGCTTTAATTTATGAGTAACGCGCTTATAATATTAATTTACAAATTTAACCCATTATGTAAATTTTAAATTTAAAAAGGGTAAAAATACTCCAGTAAATTATAGGTAATAGTAACGACACTAGGATAAATAGGAAATGTAATAAAAAAAAAACATATGCAATTTTTAGAGAAGAATTTCAATACATAATGGTTTAGATGAAAGTATTGAAATGGAATTGATTTCTTGTAATATTATTAATTTTGAGCAAACTATTCAGATGTGTTTTAGCATGAAAAAAAAAATATATGCAATTTTTAGCAATATATAAAAATGATTTAGAATTTCAATTATAAAAATGATTTAGCATGAAATATTGAAATAATACATACAAATGGTTTAACATGAAAGTATTTTTAAATGAAATAGTTTTATAAAAATGGAATGGCGACTTCCCTTCTTTCCTTTATTTTAATAAAGTTAAATACGAAGTGATTTACTAATTTTAATCACATGCTTTTTTAGTTAGATTTTAACAATTTTATTTTTTCAGTTTTGTAAATTAACAATTTTTAGTTTTATTTTAACTGCAACAAATAATTCCAAAATATTAATAAATACGATTTGGTTAAATGCATGTGATATTTTTATATTCTATGATAAAGTATATTTGCCACAACGTAAAAAACACCCCTCATTTATTGTAAATCTATGTATTTTAAACATCTGTAAAAGCAGACATTTTTTAAATTCTTGTCAAATAATAAGAAATATGCACTAAATAGAATTAATTTAAAGTATTATTTGCTGACCAATTACAAAGAAGATTCTCAAGATAAAAATTAAACAACTTTGAGAATAAACAAAAAAATAAAATTTATATAAAATAACAATAATTAAAAAAAAATTTTCGAAATATTTTTCACTAATTTCAAAATAATTAAATACTAGTTATCATTTATAAGTAACACGGCTATCGTATTAATAGGTAGATTTAAGCCACTATGTAAATTTTAAATTTAAAGAGTAAAAACACTCCAGTAAATTATAGGTAACAAAAAATAAACGCTAGCACAATTAAAAAAAAATTTTTTTTATCCTTTATTACCATGAAATAGAAACAAGAAATTTCATTACGTCTAAATCTTTTCTCTTGTAATTATTTTTAATGCTAAATATATTTTAATAAAATAAATTGAACTAGTCAATATTATTCGGATAGTTATCAATGATTAGTCACAAATTAAAACAAAATGCTTTATTTTTTTTTTTTCCCACCCATTTTGTTGCACATATTACAAGTAATTTAGAATCTAAATATAGATATGCATTTGTGCAACAGGAAAATAATATTTTTTATTACTGAGAAAAGGCATATCAGCATTTTTATTAGTTATGTATAGAATGCTTGGAAATTTATCCGGGATTATTAGATATACATAAGAATGGAAAGCATTAAGCACAATGTTTTACAGCATACAGAAGAGAAAATTTATAATACATTATAAACAAAAGGATACCATCTAATATTAAATTTGAAATTCAAAAAGAAAAAAAAAAAAAAAGAAAAAGAGAGAAAGAAACAGTAAAAGATATACACAAAAAGTAAATAAATAAATAAGAAATCGAACGCGATTAAATATTCAGTAACTCGGCCAACTACAGCATGAGCTAATGCATAATTTAAATAGAACACAAACGAAAAGAATGAAAAAAAAAAATATATAAATAAATTGAGTTTCCCTGATTGAATTTGGAATTTTAGATTTCAAATAAACTCAAATAAATAAATAATGCCTTCCAACAAATTCCGAATTATAGTCTTTCGAAATTAAAAGGAATAGATAGAAAAGAATTTTTTATTTTCTTTCATTTTTTTTTTTTTTTTTCAAAAAAAATCCCCCTTTTCCTTTTCTACAATGCATCTCGTAATAGGATACATTCGAAAAACAGCAAACAGAAAAACTCATTAAAAACGAAAGAACGCTTCTTTCAGAAAAGTTCAATCAACAACCCCACCAAAAAAATAATAAAATAATAATAATAGAAAACAAAAATACGAACGTCAGGTAAAGAAAATAATAATAATAATAAAAATTAAAGAATAGGAAAATAATAATAAAAAAAGTTAAAAAGCAATAAAAAAAAACTATCCCAGGTCGTATTATTCATATAATATGATAGGTTGAAATTATTCCGCAAACTTTCCCAAACGCAAGGACAAATTAACTGTTATTGATTTGAAAAATAAAATAAAATGAAATGAAAAAAAAAAAAAAAATTAAAAAGAGGAGAGGGAGGAAAGGAACTATTTAAATATTACCTCGAACATTTTAAAAGCGATTAAATATAATACACACTTCGCCTGCGAGCGATGAGAGTCCCTCTAAATGTCGCAATTAACCGCTAGAGGGCACTCGAGTCTTAATTTACAGCTTTTTCACTGCCCTCCCCCTCCCCCACATCTTCTAAAGTTAAAAACGTTGTCGAAAAGAGTAAACGTGTATTAATAATGCAGGGATAAGTTGATTTGAGGAGAAAATTTTCATTTATTGCCCTCCCCCTCTCCTTTTTTCCCCTCTTTCATCATTTTTTTTTTTTTTCTTTCTTTCGTTCTTTTTCCCAGACTAAGTGGAAGTGTTTAAAAAATGATGAAATTGAGTGAACCTTTTTCCTTCCGCTTCAATTCAAAGAAAAGTTTTCTATACATCGAAATTACTTATTTTTGGTGTATCGTCACACAGTTATTGTTCTGTTTATGAACATTAATTAATTTTTATATTTCCTTTTTATATTTTATTTATTTATTTAAGGGGATTTGTATTATAATGAATATTAAAATGCAGAATAAATTATTTGAAATTACTACTTCACGAAAATCTAGATTATACGCATTTCGATTATATATTTATTATATAATTTATAACATTCATTAACTGTAATATTTATTTTGATGGGCATTTGATTTATTTAAAAATAATCTTTTTGTTGTTTAACAATAATCAAATAGTAGTAGTAAATGAATGAATTTTACGTAATGCAATTGTTAGCAGATACATTAATGAAGATAGAAGCATCGTTTGATAAAAATGTTTAAAACATAAATGAAATAGTAAATCGTCATTGATTTTCAAGCACTAAAAATGTTATTCACGTTTAGTAATATTACTATTAGGGGTCTGATGGCCGAGTGGCCAGCGCTCTGTACCACAGGTTTCGGGTTCGAGTTCCGGCAGTACCATGGATGTTTGTAGTGGTTCGAATCCACCTTAAACCGTAGGTCCTGGTCTAATAAGATCGTATAGCATTGTGGGGTAGTGTTACTCGCGTCCGTAGCATATCTTCAAACTACACGTTCCCCTGGGTAGCGCTAAATGAGTAACAGCGTTCGTCGGTGCCGCCCACTTTGAGGCTTATGTATAGCGTAAATAGCACAGCCCCTATGGAAAATTACGACATGGTCAATGCTACCCTCTTGGCGCAATTAAAAAAAAATAGCTTTATATTTTATTAATAAAGAGAATAAAAATATAAACGACCTTATGATAACTGCCTGCTTCCTTTTTTAGTTGGCTACTTAACAATTCAAACGCTATTCTATCCTATTATAACGCAAAAAAAATGTTACTTGGCGTGCGATCTATTCAGATACAGAACGAAAGGAAGGTGATTTTCGCCAATTGTGATGAAAGAGAAGAAATGAAGATAGATTTTATATAACTATATAGTAAGTTCATTTGCAGAAAAGAAGAAAACAATGATAAGAATGACCATTAAAATCTCGAAAGGAACAAAAGTAATTGCGTGGAATCATGAGATTATGAAAAAAAGAAGAAAAAAATGGGAGTGAACGAGTTGAAGATTAAATTGCGATCTGAATACGAATTAGGTATAATTATGATATATGATGAGATAATCTGATTTGCAAGTGTTCCCGTGAATGAGCATTGTCATTATTAGTTCAGCAATTAAAGTGACAGGATAAATGATTGGACAACTATCCTAAGCAGTTGATTTTGCAAGGATTTCAACTATAAAATATATAGAAATGATTTCATTAGATATATTTTGTACCAAAATACCAGGACCTCGCATTCCACAATCGGGTATCACATCGTATATGATAGTCAACAAACAGTTCTGGGGGGGGGTAAAAAATAGAAGTTTGGTTTGTCGTTCTACGGTCATTCTGTGCACACTTTAGGCTAAGTAAACAGGACCTACAGTTTAGGGAGGATTCCGAACCACTCACAAACATCCTTAAAATTGAAGCTCCTAAATCTGAAAACAGTCCTGCTTTGTAGTTATTATCCCTAATGGCAATCCAAAGTGTACTGGATCAAAAAGCCTGGCATGTTGTTAGTGTTTCAAACCAAGAGCTACCCTGGTGCAAAATTCCTAATTGGTTTTGAGGTCGCCATGAAGTCTGTTTCATATATTATATGAAGCTGATTCGGTTTGATTTGTCGTTCTACGGTCATTTTGTGCATATTTTAAGCTAATTAAGACCACGACCTACAGTTTAACGTGGATTCCGAACCATTCACAAACATTCATGCCATTGCCAGCAGTCGAACCTGAAGTCTGTGGTACCAAAGACCAGAGCGCTAGCCAATTGGCTATCAGGCCGCGTTAAAACAGGGGAGATCATTGCCATCCGAGTCAACAACTGCCTCATACATTTGCGTGTTGTATTGAGAGAAACCAGATAATTCCCACCAGACAATTAATGCGAGATATTCACACATGCTATTACCATACTCATCAAATATCTTTGTTTCTGAAAACAGAAATTGCAGTGAACGACCGCTTATTTTCGTCCCCTTGTGTGCGTGGCATTGAAGACATTAGTATAGAATCTTGATCAATTGCAACAAACAGATCTTTATTTCACGGCCATCTTTTTTAAAGCCCCATACCATTAACAACTCCAGTCGCATAACCAACGAAAAGCCCCACAGCAGAGGGGCGTCATTTCAAATATCACGGAATACAATTGCCAAATCGGCCTTCACCGGGAAGCCAGTCGTCAATCGACCGGAAAAGTTGGTTCTCTCACTTAGATAATTAGGTCGGACACAATTGTCCCAATACAATAAAAGGGAAGAATTGCTAAATTATTCAAGGACGGCGAAAAGGCGCGCAAATACAACTCCATTACAAGCAAAACTTAGCCACCCGAATTGGACGCGAGGCCTCTTCGCGGTCTATCCATCAGCCGGGTGTCAAGAGAGCGGCGCGCACCTATTTTGAATGAAACGCACTTTTCTCCGTGTAATTGGCATCGATTGGGGCGCGATTACAAGTGTTTTCGCCTTCGGACGACCCCGCGGCAGTGGACGCCCACCCATGTGATTGATCAGTTTCCCTTTGTGGCTGCCAGCGACAATAAGCGCGCACAAATGGAAAATGGTATTTGCAGCAAACTTTGTTCACGCTAGAACCGTCTATATCACTGGTAAACTATTGTTAAAGCCATCGATATATAAAATGTGTCCAAAAGAAACGTGATAAAGAATATTACCTGCATGGAATGATTGATAATCTTGCATTTCATTTACAAAAACAAAGATACAAAATAATGGTATTAGAATGTAATAAAATTCATATTTATTACACAGGTGTTAATAGCAATCTAGAATATCTTTTTGGCCTGATGGCCGAATGACTAGCGCTCTATACCCACAAATTTCGGATTCGAGTCCCAGCGATGCTATGGATGTTTGTAGTGGTTCGGAATCTACTTTAAACGGTAGATCTCGGTCTAATAGGATCGTTGTGGGGGTCCCGGTCTAATAGAATACTCGCATAGTAGCATATCGTCGTCGTCATCACATACGTAGCATATCGTCAAGCTATATGTACCCTCTGGGTACAACTCAATGAGTAACAGACCTTGCTTATGGCATAAAGATTAACTGTCTCTGTATTGCTAGCTGTATTCGAACAACATATTTTTTGACATTTACTTTACATAACTAACTACTACAATATTTACATACTTGCTGACATTTATATCAAATGAGAAACATCAAGAAACGTATAAAGAAATCTACATTTGGAAAATATTAATAAAAGTGGCTTAAAATAAGTATAATTTACATTATAAACAAATAATCAATTTTTTCAGATACAGGTAAAGATTTTCGAAAATAGCAAATAAATATTTACAGATTCAGAAAGTCTCCTATGTAATAAAATTTGCAATGAAAAATTTCTTTAAAGATCAAATAGCTATTTATCAGTCAACGAAACATCGATACGAAGGTAAAAAGATATATCTACAATTGGTATTGACTAATATGCATGACAGTTCTGTTCCCTGTAGACTTCCATTATGATGAAACCCCAAATAACTTAAGTTGTTTAAAAGAGAAAGACAAACATATGTCCTTCAATAAGATTCTATAAACCAGCCATTCATTTTTCCATCCCCGCATTACTTTAATTAATGCAATTATATATAACACAATAAACCTCAGCATTTGTAACAAAAGCAACACAATAAAACAGGGGTGTTCATTCAAACACAGATGTTTGTGTCGGGCCCTAGGATGAAAGTCGGCATTAATTCCTCGTATTCTCATTCGGGCAATACAAATTCGCACCAGCACCCGGAGAATTTGAATGGTTTTCATTAGGCGATACCCGAACCAAAACAAATTGAAGAATGTCTCGTGCCCGGCAGGAAAAGCTTAAATCCGGGATACGGCCGGAGAGTTGGGCGCTTTAATATTCAGGTCTGGGAGGGAGAAGCTTAAGAGGAGGCTTTAAATCCTCGATAAAGGAGACGCAAGGTGCCGGGGAGATATCTAACCAGTTATTAGGGAGAAAACGAATTGATACTTCAAATTTCGGGAAAAGAGTCGACGATTACCATAAGCCTTTCATTAACTTCGGGCTCGTGCAAGGGCGGGCTGGAGAGATGAGAGGGCGGCCGTTAAAAGTTTACAGTTAAGGCTCGCGCGGAGTGAAGGGAATTAAGTGCACCGATAATGTGCTGGTTTATTAGAGAAGAGAGAAACATTGATCTTTGTTTGCATTCCGAGATTCCAGGAAAATGTATCGAACTAGCCTGCACTACTGTTAAAACGTACGACAAAGGCGATTGTGTTTTAGCCCATTTTAGTATTAAATACAGCTTTTTTATTGCCTTATATACAACAAATATTCGATGTAATTAGAGTACAATTCGAGTATAACAACAACAAAAAAGGACCGAAAAAGTATGTCAATGCTTATGGAATTTAATATATACTTAACTGTAAACATCGTTTATTAACATTTATAAAATAAAGAAAAAATTATTCAAATGTTGTTGTTGTTAATTATCCCCCTGGTGCAGGAACGCCTACACCAGGCCCAGGAGATCCCACAGCAAGAGACTAGTACATGGTTAAGGATAATATGCAACTTCACTTTAGCGAGGAACCACGAGGGCTGAAGACTTAAGTCAACGCTCTACGATCCTATTTGACCGGGACCTACTGTTTAAAGTGGATTCCGAACCACTACAAACATTCATGACCCCACTGGGACTCGAACCCAAAACTTGTGGTACCGAGCGCCAGAGCTTATTCAAATGATCATAACATAATGGTGCATATATAAGCAGCAGATATTTGAGACCATAGATCAAAATTAAATTAAGATTAATAGATTACCGGAGTAAATTAAACTATATGATTTCATTTAAATGACTAACTAAATAACAAAACAACATCCTTAAAAGGATTATGCTATGTAAATTGTTCAACAATAGGAAGACCAGAGGAAAGAGGTGGATGGGTAGTATCGAAGAGGATCTTAGGCAAGGAAAATTATTAACTGGAAGAGATTGACATTGGAGCCAGCTGAGCTGTGTGTGGAGGCTCAAGCCTGTACAAATCTCCAATGCCAGTAAAGAAACAGAAGAAGAAATAAGACAACAACAACAACGAAAAAGCTATATGTATACATTTTTGTAAATTCTCTTGATGAGCAGACAACTTGTAGGTGCACGTGTACTCAGAACACAGGGGGACCCATGTTTCAACCCTCCTCATTAAGATCATAGCCCTAAGGTGCACGCCGTAATAAGATAAACGAGGTCCTGCAATACCAATTAAAGCCATTTCAATCGGATTAACGAAATAACGAAATGAGTCCTCCCAGTACCAGGAATCTTGGGAAGCGACCGTTGCCCCCGCAGTGACCTTCCACCTGAGCCATTAAGCATCTCCATCGATTAGTTTCAGCAATATCTGTTGTCAGCTTTGGCCGGGAGAGGAGGAACAGCAGCAGCAGTATATTTGGATTTAGTCAAGAAAAAGGGAAACCTTACGCAGCAGAGACAAATCCCCGGTAATCCTCTTAAGGAGTTCATGTCTATTTAGTTATTTAGTTTCATCCCTGACGCCCGTGCCCCTCTTCTACCAGGAAAGGATCAAAGTGACCGGAGAGCTTGCAATATTATGAAAACAATGTAGGGCGTCGGTTAAATACCAACTCACGGGCACACCCCTATTCAACAAATAATTTAATCAAAACAAAAGGTTTCGAGGAAGTTGAAAAAGAAAAAAAATTCGATGTTATTACACATATTTTTTTAAATGTTTCGAATAAAAATATTTTTTTTTCTTATTGTTTCATCTAGAAAATCAACAATAATAAAAAATTAAATATTCATTTAATATGATTTATAATAAAGCAAACAAGTAATTCATTTATTGAAAAAAAAAACCTCCGTAAATAGACATATATAATTTAAATTACTCTATGGGACCTAAATGGTCAAGTGTCTAACACTCTGGCGCTCGGTGGCACAGGTTTCGTGTTCGAGTTGCGGCAGTGTCATGGATGTTTATAGTGGTTCGAATCCACTTTAAACCGTAGGTCCCGGTCTCATATGACTGTAAGAGCGTTGTCTTGAGGTTTAGTCAGTCTTCAAGCCTCATGGTTCCTCGCTAAAGTGGAGCTATATATTAACCTTAGCCAAGGCGCCTGCGACGGGGTCTTCTGGAAATGGTGTGGCCTTCCGGCACCAGGAAGATTAATAACAACAAATTACTCTTTACTCTCTCAAGATGTCTCATTGAAATGTAAGGAGGAGACTGGATTAATTATAATAAATTAACATAGGTTAGTTAATAAAAATAATTATTTCGAGTATTCAAAAATCTTTGTATTATTCAAATTGAACAAGAATAAATTATAACAGAATGAAATAATAAAAGATAAACACGTGATATTTAAAATATTATTGAAAGATAAGAGTAATAAGAGCAAAGATTGGTTTGGTTTGCCACTCTACGGTCACCTTGTGCACACGAGGGCTAAACATACCGGGACCTACAGTTTAAAGTGGACTCTGAACCACTAACGAAGATCCATGCCACCGCCAAGATTCGAACCTGTAGGCTATGGTACCAAAATAAGAGCAAAGAAGAGAAAGCAATATCTAAACATTCGGGTACAAAAAGCTTTCACAATAGATAAAAATGCATGCGAATGTGCATCTAAGAAAAATTAGCATTCCATTTTTGAATTGTTTCATATACTCTGAAATGCACATATGAAATTTAAGAAATACAAAACTTGACTTAAAATACACAAAGATTCTGTATTAAAACAATTCCAAACTGTCTAAGTATAACATGACAAATTTTCACAGGCCGGAGTTACAAAGGTCTACATCCTTATTAAACTGAATTTAAAATACATTTACTGTTTCAAGCAGTTAAAGTTACATCATGTGCATCAAGGGAGAGCAGTTGGTGTCGAATTAATAGGAGTTTATTTATTAAACGGTATTTTCCCGAGATTCCTGTGCTTCAGAGGAAGAACTCTTATCTGAACTCTGTATCTCTTGAACAAACTGTCCATCCATTCCCGAATTCGCTGACAACAACTAACACCCTTCTTGGGGAAGAAAAGAGAGCACAGGAGAAAAAAAAAGTAAATAAATAAAACAGTGGACGAAAAACTCTCATAATTAGTTCTCACCAACACCCCAAAACTTTCTTATCCGGACTTAATACCAATCGCGATGGATTATGGGTCCAGCATGTGACGTCAGCAAGATAAGGCCTGTTGCAAGAACAAGACAGGGATCGGGAGGGAAAAAAAGAAAGGGAAAAAGGTAAGAAGAAAAAGGAAGGTGGGGGCGGATATAGAAGCTAAAATAAGTCGATAAATAACTAAATAAGCAACTAAATAATAACAAAGAGAAAAAGGCTTACCAGAGATTAAGATCATTTGAAGCAGAAGCGAGCACAGAGAGGAAAAAGTAAGAATTCCAGAGAGAGATGGCAAGACTGCTTATCAGTTGGCTGCGGACTCTCAAACAATTGGGCACGCAGGGATTATGGCAATCACTAGGGGGACATTATTTTCCACAATTTTATCCGCTCTCTCTCTGCCTTCTTTCTTTTTTTTTTTTTTTTTCCACCCCCTCCTCCTCCCACTCCATCCCTGGCCAATACACCGGCGTCGAGTAAAAGTTCTTAATATTTTTTTTCCCTTTTTGAGGGAAGGAAAAGTTTTGCACAGGATGGTCGCCGCTAATATTCTTGGCTAAATTTCAAAATCTTTTCGTCCGGCAAGGGAATATGAAAAGGGAAAAGATCGATTCACGGGAAGCATATAGATTTCCCGGATATACTATAATGAAAAAGTTTCAGGCGAAAAAATGTATTTAGTAAAGCGGAAAGGAAGTATGCGAATAGGAGGACTGAAAACTGTAGAATAAGAAACAATTTTGACAAATGGCATTTGTTGAATATTGGCCTTCAAGAACTAATTTATTTATAATTGTAAATAAATAAAATTTAATGAATGTAAATATCATGAAGTAAAACGAAGGGAAGAATTACAAATTTATTTATGAAGGTTGAATTTAAATGAATGATTCAAAATATCTATTAAATGACAATTATCAAATGATGCAGTATATAACAAACTGCAAATAAATTCTCCACAAAATTTTTTTAAACGCAATAGATTAAATTACGAAAGATTACAAATAGCAATTTATATCGAGCATCACGTAATATATTATTATACATATCCTTCTAGAAATGTGTAGATTAAAAATAAATGTGTTAAACTGCGTAACGCATTTTTTTTTTTATTTATAAAGTGCATAAGTTATAAATAAATACCAGCATGTAACATTCTGGGTCCTGATAGCTGAGTGACTAGTGCATAGGCGCTCAGTGCTCGGAGGTGTTTCTGTAAACATCTCGAATTATTTTCTTTGATTAAATATGGATATTGAGCAATTTAATTTTTGCATTGAATTTTATAATCAACAATTTTAATACGAAATCGATACTTCGGTGTGTAAGCATTATTAAGATATACATCTACTAATTTATTATTTAAATTCAATCCTCTTAAGCGGCCTGATGGCCAATTGGCTAGGCCTCATTTTCGAATTCTGGCGGTGGCATGGATGTTTGTTTTTGATTCGGAATCCACGTTAAACAGTAGGTCCCGGTCTAATTAACCAAAAGTGTGCATGAAATGACCGCAGAACGGCAAAACCAAACCTCAAGAAAATAAGATTTTCTTTCAAGTGGTTACAATCTATGCTATTTTAATAAAGTTTAATGTCGCCTTTTTGAACGAATCCCCCCTCCAATCCCTAACAGTATTTTATAAGTTTCAATACATGACAGTAAACTCACGGCATTTTGTCAACTCGTCAACATACCTTTCGAAGCATCTGCAAATTGTATCTTGCTTTAAAAATTACTATTATTTCTTTAAATCGAATCGCATGCTAAATAAAATCAAATACTAAATTATTTTACCCTCTTTTCTTTTAAAATAAACAATGCCAAAAATGCAAATCACACTGAAGTTTTATTTAACAGTGAAAAACCAGTAGTCAAACAATTTCAGATGACAGAATAAAAATAATAATAAGTCCACCAAAAACCGAACCCAAAATGAGCTTGGGGGAAAAAAAAAAAAAAAATCCCCATGTAAGGAACGGGATTGTCACGACTTCCTCCCCCTACGCAGAGAGAAGCCGGGGCGCAGCGCAGACCTTATCGGGCTACACGAGCCCTGATCGTGAGAGGGTACATTGTGTGTTCATAAGACCGGGGGATCAAATATCGCGGCGAGAGAAAGAAAACTTCATCTCCTACTGACAGGTAGGATCACTTACGAGATAATAGAGACGGCAGAGGAATTTATACGCAGCGCCTGCCATGCAACCATTTTTCATGCCTTCCACCTTTTCTTCTGCTTTTTTTGCGCCCGTTTTAACCTTTTGTGGGATTTAACCGCGATGGGAAACAAGCGCACAAGTAAATTCGCTTTATTTATCGCACTGCTCAGAGAGAGAATCAGCTGATAGAAGTGCAATACGTACCTTTGGATTCAAGTAGCAGGATAGAAAAAGGAGTTGAAAATCGCGTCATTATGAGCTGTTTTTTTTTTTTTTTTTTTTTTACAATGATGTTATCACTGTGACAAAATGCCAGAATGATTTTTGTCATTGTCTTATTAGTACTGTCAAAAATTAGTTGAAGGATTAAAAAAAAAAAAAACAGTAAAGGTTCGGTTTGTCGCTCTACGGTCATCTTTTGCACACGAGGGCTAAATAGACCGGGACTTACAGTTTAATGTGGATTCCGAGCGACTCACAAACATCCATGCCACACACAGGATTCGAACCTGGAGCTGGAGTGGAACCAAAGACCAGAGCGCCAGTCCAATTGACCATCAGGCCGCAAAACAATAAAGGAGTTGAAAATCGAGTCATGATTTTTTTTTAATGATGTTGTTAGCAATGTGACAAAATGTCAGAATGATTTTTGTCATTGTTTTATTAGTATAGTCAAAAATTAGTCTTTGTTTGAATACAAGTAGCAAAAAGGATTGATTCTAATTGGTTATGTGCCATATGCCATAAGTCTCTAGTTTGTTTTGCGATTTTCTTTTTTTGTGCAGACATTATCAGACCAGGACCTACAGTTTAACATGGATTCCGAACCACTCACAAACATCCACGCCACCGTCAAGATTCGAATCTGAAGCCTGTGGTACAAATGGCTAGAGCGCTATTTCAAACCTCTACAAAATGTAAGTTTATTACAGGGATTTTTCTGGTAAAGGGCATGATTATTAGTGCGCAATGAAATTTTCGATGTCCATGCCTAAAGTGCAATAGAAAGCGTAAATGAGAACAGCGTAAATATTTGTAAGAAAGTTCTACTTACCGCGGAGATTATATAACATATAATATATGTTATATATATATATATATATATAACATGTATGCCATGCCATAATTTTTTAAGAATATATATAGACTTTTTTTCTATGAAATCATAAAATTTTAATTTTAAATAAGTGATCTCAAAAATTACTTTATAAAGAATTAACGATGAAAAACTTCGTTTCACTTACAAAATTTAAAGATAAACTTAAAATTACAATGCAGTAAGAGTGGTAATTTTTTTTTAAAAACATATTAATTACTATACAATGTTTTAATTCATTCCATTTTATAATTCAGTGAGTATCTTAATTTCTACTGCAAAATCGTTTTTTTTTTTTTTTTTTTTTTAAAGGAAAACAAACGATTAAATATATACTTTTTAAAAATTATTTCAAATTCTGCTCTACACATTTCTTGTTTAAACTGTTTCAAAATTCACTTCTACAATTATATCACCAGCGTAAACAACAACAATAAGCATAATCTGGACATTACCTTAACTAAATACGTTATAAAAATAGAAAAGAAAGCATGCATGGCAAAGACAGTGATTTAAAAAAAAAAAAAAAAATCAGCTATGTCCACTATTTAATTGACGCATTTACTTCTGTGAAGGTTTGAAAAAAAATAATAAAAACCACACAAATGAAACGAACGAAAACTCATCCGGATGAAGAATTATAACGAATGCTGAACAAGAACAATAATGAAAAAAAAAAGTAGCGAATTAAAAAAAAAAAGAAAAAGAAAAAAAAAAAAAGCACAATCACAAATGGCATGGGAAATAAGCACCACGCCTCTACGTAATGCCATTCGTCATCATCACACGCTACCTGTGACGCTAACAGAAGTCTTGTGTCACTGCGGCCAATTAGAGCAAATGGATGGGCAACACCGGCATTTGATTGGCACCGGAGACAACAAAGATGGCGGCGAGCGAAAGGATTTAAATTATTTTGTGCCAGCTGTGCCTTTTGACAGGCACGCTGGTGGGAAATAAACACGAGAATTATTTGTTTGTTAATGACACATTTAATGAAGGTATTTTCCGTTAAAACAGCTCTCAGAGTTTGATAATGGATGTTTACATCAAGTGCCGTTGAGACCAATATTTTTTATTTAAGAATGATTGAGGGTATAATAGTTAAAAAAATGTACTGTTTGATATTTTTTTAATAATCGATTCTAATTTGCATATTTTATTCCATATTAATCAAAATTTAAGAGGAAAAAAAATCATTAAAATCTCGAGTTGATACCCATTTTGAATTACGTCTCAGTTATTAATATAGTGTGGGATGATTGGGTTGGCAAGTATGGTCGGTTTTTACAATGCACTTAAAACGGTTAAAAACGAAATTACTTTCTCGCCAACCCAATATTAAAGCGTGTAAGTTCTCAAATATTTTACATTTAAATGGCTTTGCATTCAGATTGCTTTTCTGTATTAAGTTCAATTAAACTTAACAATGGAACAGCTGGAAAATTGTTTTTAATAATTCTGTATAAGCTTTTTTAAATGATTTTATAAGAATTTTGCAAATGCAAATTTAAAATACCATATGCAAATGCAAATTTTTAATACCAAAAATTACAAGCTTACCATAAATTACCTACTCAGATACTTATTATAAATTTTAAAAATTAATCTTTCACTATTTTTATAATAATTAAAAATTTGTTTGCTAATCAGAAGCATAATGTTACAATTTAATACAATGTTCAGCACTTCATCTGAGATTCACTATTTCATTGAACCTTTTAATACTGGTAGACGATCCTTCACTTTTGTAATTATGCTCCTTTGTGTCCTCCTAATGTATCCTTTTTATGTCGTAAATGAAATGTAAATTACCATATTTACATTTTCATTTATGACATCAAATTTGAAGGACATTTAACAATATCATTAAAAGAAACAGCATTATAAATTTGTATTAGCATCACCTCTATTTAAAAATTCTTTTTACAATACCATTAATTAAATGAATGTACCAGTCATAATTTTTATTCCCCTCAATATTGTCACCTAGAGATGCTACGGCAAAAAAAAAAAAAAAGGTTCCAGTCACTATACTCCTCCTATGACAATGGATAAATTACACCATAGCAACACTAGGACAGCAAATGCATAATACAAGACCGATCCAATCACATGATGCACAACACCAGAAGGGGAAAATCAGAATTCAGACACATCCAGTTACATCAAACTGGAACACCATGTGGTTCACTTATGGACAAACACATGGACACACAGGATAATAAAGACCAGACGGCATAAACCCTCGTTACGGGAAGTCACTTAATTTTCTTAGGGTCACACAAACACAGGGAAGAAGGTTTCAGGGTGGGATGACGGCGAACAGGTGCTGACACAAAAATCCATAAAAGATGGACACAAGGAATAAAATATTCGAGTAAGGGTAGTAGTGAGGTAGGGGAGAAAACAAAAGGAAAGACATTTATGAATTATATAGGGGAATGATATAAGAAGTCTACAGATTTGAATAAATAAGGACCTATCAATTAACTTTATTGTTTTAGTATTTGTTTTGGAAGTGAAATAGATGATGATATAATGGTGTTTTACATCTTTATTTATGGCATTTTTGCAACATAGAACCGAAACATAATATATTGGCCATGAAAATTCTGACATGGATAATAGAAATTCAATTAATCACGCCAAATGATTACTTAATAAAATCTCCTTATATTTTATTTATATTTACTTAACCAAATTACATTAGCACCAAATATTACCAAAAATCTATAATATTATATATTATAGATTTATATATTATATATTTACCAAATTTACAAAATATATACCAAAACATATTGTACTAAATTAATAATTTATAAAAATATTTACAAAATTAAATCTCCTTTGTGCTAATGTGATTAACATACCAAATCAGGATGTTATATTGAGTTTTTATTAATCAATGGTTTTATTTATTTCATATTAAATATATATTTGTTTAGTGAAAAATTTTTTTGAAAAATATACTGTTTTAATGTGATTAGAGTAGAAGTTAGGCAAAGGAAAAAGAAAGATGCATACAACAAATATTCTGAATTACAACGAGAATTATATTACTGAAGTGATATTTATAATAGGATAAGCTGAACAAATAATATTGAATTCGATTCACAATCCATTGAAGTTTCGCCTTTTAAAAATATGAAAATATGAATGAGAAATATTTTTTTTAACCAACAGTTCATCGAGATACACTTTTACAAGTTGTTGGGATGTATGCATTTCGCAACTTTGAAAATAAAACCATCGCGATATGTTTCTTCAAAGCACAATCCAGGATTATTATACATCAGTTATGACCATACCAAGTTCAATACAACATCAAGGTGGCGGCTATTTTTAGGCCATTGTAGGGATGCAGCGTTGGGAGCCGTAGGATATTGGTAGGGGGAAGATTCATCATAGGCTAATCGTAGGAAAAATCCAACCCCGGGTTAAGGGATGTCCGTTATGGATGGCGGCCGCCGACAGTCAATTTATTCCAGGAAAATTGGACACGTCTTGATGCTGACAAATAGTTAGCAATGACAACACTTTTAACAGGGTGAGTGATTGTGCTCTCCGCAACCTGACCGAGTGGCCGAGCTAATGGGATTTTGATGTGGACTCGCACACGGAAGAAAAATGGGAAGCATACAGTGCCACCAGGACTAAGGGAAGCATTAAAAAACTTTCAGCTCTCTCTTTAAACATGTATTTACAGGAGAAACGCATTTGCACCCACTTTGTAAACATGTATGTTGCCCTTTAAAAAAATTATTTTAAAAATCATGAAAATTGCATGTTTAAGTTTAATCTATGCAGCCAATTCGGAAGAAAGTATTTATGTCAAATGGGAAAAATAAAACTGCGCAATGATACACCTTATAAAATCATGAAACATGCAAACAAAAAATATAAATACAATAAATATTATTGATATGTCACATGCTCAAATAATAGAAAATTTAAATAAAATTTTGTTATAAAATTATTTTAATCAAAATCTACTATCAATTTTACTCAAGTGTCAAAAGATTTTCATATAATTTATTCTTATAGTTGTACTATAATTAGTAATAATCCACATATAATTATTATATTAATAATATTAAATTATTATTAAAATCTCTAATAATTATTATATTACTATAATAATATATGCATATTATTATATGTGAATTATTTTTGTTCTAATGCAACAGGCAAACACTTAGACAATTGTCTTTTATACCTTGAGGCAAGGGCCGCACCGATGTTACTCACTTAGCACTACCCATGAGGTGCGTGTAGCTTGAAGATAAGCTACGGACGCGGAGTAACATTACCACCGAAACACTCCAGGATTCTGTTAGACCGGAACCTAAGGTTTAAAGTGGATCCATAATCATTACAAACATCCATGGCAACACCGGGACTCGAACCCGAAACCTGTGGTACCGAGCACCAGGGAGCTAGCCCCTCGGCCATCAGACTCCATGTGAATTATTATAATAATTCCTATAGGGTATTAAATATTTAAATGTTTCACACATACATGCATTTCAATCCATGCACATTTAAAAATAAAAATATAATAATAATAAACAAAACACCAAAAACATAAGCTATAATAAAGTATTTATTAAAAGGCAAAATAAATAACATGGGATAAAGAAATAATAATAATAATAATACTTTCTTACAAAAATTATTACTTTCTAAATAAAAAAATTCTGTATTGAAGAAACAAGTCAAGAAATGAACATAACTAATGCATAACCTTTTTTATTTAAATTAAAATATGCATTGATCCTTTAATATAGTTCTCTCTCTAATTACATTAATGAAAATTCCCGGTGAAACGTACCCGATGCTTTAAAAATACATTTCTTACCTCTAAATAATAGAGGAGGCTAATATATATAAAGAGAGAGAGAGCAGAAAGACAGTTGCATTTCCGATAGGGTGTGGTGGGGGTGGGTGAGGGCCCAGGTAATTTTGGGAGCGAATCATTTAAAATCGCTCCCTCACCGGTATTAAAGTTTAAAGACGGCGGCATAACACTATCGATTAGATGCTAACCTCAGGATATCGCGGCCCAATACTTAAAACGATCCTGCGAGCGGACGAATTCATTCATTAATATGCAAATTAATGACGTCACAGGCGATAAATTTTCGCGCCCGAAATCTTGATAATTTATCATTCGGGAAGAGAGCGGCAATGGCCCCAATTACGGGTCGAACAGGGGCTGCCAACCCCTTTGACACCCAGGGCGCGCCTCCTCCCCCCACCCCCGCCCCCAAAGTCGGATCGGCCCCCTTTTCAGCGAAAGGATGAAAAAATTGGTGTCTAAAGGGTTTCGAAATAGCACTCTTTCTGTTTTGTTCACTTTTGTTTTGCCACATAGTAAAAATAGTACACACAAAAAGAAGGAAAAGATGGTGAAGTACATAGTACATTTAAATATAAAAATAAAAAAACCACACATATAAAATGTGAGATACTAATGACTTTACAACTATTGTACATTATGATGGATTTTTAATACTTTTACATAAATCAAAAATTTAGTTTTTAATTTTGCATTGATAAATTTGTATAAACACTTACTGATAGATGTTTATATATTTGATTTTTTATATTGGATTATACACAATTATTTAAATATTTCAATAAAATATATGCCTTTAGTACTGAAAATAGTTAATTTACTTAATAAATGAAGTACTAATGACTTTATAACGATTGTACATTTAATACTTTCACATAATACAAAAATTTAGTTTTCATTTTACATTAATAAATTTGTATAAACACTTATTAAAAATAATAATTGATAGATTTTTATGTATTTGATTTCTTATATTGGATTGTACACGTTTATTTAAATATTTCAATAAAATCGATACTCTTAATACTTTAAACAAGAATATTAAAATGGTAAGGAGTCGTGAATATACAGTATATTTCATAAAAGATTAATTTATAACTTGATAAATTAATGAAACGCAATCCACCATACACTTACGGGTCATTTTGTCATAACTAGTGATATTAATTACGACTTTCTTATTAATTAAGAAAGCATTAAAGGATTCGAAATAACATGATAAGCTCTTTCTGCTTTACACTTTTTCATAAAGTAGTACACAAAAAACAAGGAAAAAAACACTATTCACGTAATTTCCATAGATGGTAAAGTACATAGTATACTTAAATTTGAAAAATAAATAAATAAAAAATGCACATACAAAATGTGAAATACTAATGACTTAATAATGATTGCATATTATGATACATTTTTAATACTTTTACGCAAGTCAAAAATTTAGTTTTAGTTTTACATTAATAAATTTGTATTTGTAAACACTTATTAAAAATAATAATAATTGATAGATGTTTAAATATTTGATTTCTTATATTGAATTATACACGACTATTCATATGTTTCAAGAAAATATATATATATACCCTTAGCAATTCAAATTCGAAACTTAAAAATAAAGTTATTAAAAAGAATGAGAATTTTGAATATAACGTGTATTTTATAAAAAGATTAATTTAACTTGATAAAATAATTAAATGAAACCACCATAAACTTAAGTGTCATTTTGTCATAACTTGATATTAATTACAACTTTCTTATTAATTAAAAATACATTAAGATGATTGAACTGAAATACTAAATTAGTTCTGTGTGGTTTAAACAAAGTACTTTGGCTGAGGAGCAGCCACACACTTTTATCTTGGAGAAGCGTTGCTTTAGGCCATTTTCCATGTTTTATGCCATTTTCCATGTTTTAGGCCATTGCCCACTGAAATTTTATGCCACACATTTTAAATCTAGAAATTTATAATTAATAAAAAATAAAAGAGAAAGGTAATATTATAAATTAAGAAAAAAAAATTTTTGAAGACTTTAAAAATAAAATGTATAAATATGAAATGAGAAGAAACTACAACATTAGGAAGATGCCCGCCATCCGGTGGGTCTTGCAGTAAAGGCATTTCAGATGAAGGAATAAGGGGAAAAAAACGGATTATATGTTAAGAACTTACGCGGTCTTTTTATATTTTTAAACAAAGAAATTTCATACCTAGGGAGAGAATTTAAAACCGAATTGAAAGTGTCATTAAGACTATTGCAGAAATTTTAAATGTAACTTTGCCGAATGTTTGGGAAGTTAAGCGATTGTCTAATATCCTGATTCCTGAAATACCAAGGCGAGTTGAAAACAAAATCCTTCGGATGATCGCCAAGTCTTTGGATGATTTCAAAGTTACTTTTGCTGCAGAGCCCCAAACTGGAGTTGCATAAGTCATCATGGGACGAATGTAATATATGTAAATAAGCCTTTTGTCATGTAGCGGCAGGTTAGAGTTTTTTACAAATTAGAGGATAGAAGATGCGGATAGCTTTATTAAATTTATTTCGAGGTTTTCAATATGCTGAGAGTGAGTGAGTTTTTTTATCAAGAGTGATGCCAAGATATTTAACTTGTTTGGACCAAGAGATAGTTGTGTTATAAATAGTGATAGTTGGAATTAAATTAGTAGATGAATATCTCAATAATAGCATCTCTAAAAGTTTAATGTTTGCACATAATCGAACTATCAATTCCGTATTAAAATTGTCGATTATAAAATTAAACTCAAAACCACCTTGTCAAAAATTAAATTGCTTAATATCCATATTTACTCAAAGGAAATAATACGAGACATTCACACTAGACATTTTTTTTTTTTAAATATTATATGTGTTATAGTACACTACTTACTCGGCTAGCATTTCTAACTCCAAGTCTAAAAACACGAAGACCTTACCTGAAACAATTTCCAAATTCTCCGAAAATTGTACAAATACGACAAATAATGAGAAAGCGGGAGAAGGGGGATAGGGGGGTGGGGGTGGAGAGAAGCAGAAGGAGGTTATCCAACAACTATTTGTTTCCGCGGGTAACGATCCAATACGTCAGAAACAATACATCCGATATACCATGCGGAATCACATAAATAAGAGAACGAGGGGAATAAAAATAGGTCGATTTCTCGAAAATAATAAAATACTAATAGTAATAATAGAAAGGGGGTAGGGGAGGGTCACCAAAAAGGAAAAAGGGGAAGGGGGTGGAGGGTAGAACCTCAATGCGTAATTGCATTGAGAGAGAGAGAGTTTATATGTGTGTTCAATGATCTTGCGCCTATAACTCTGAGGAGGACAGTTATGGTCCTTGTAATTGCTCAATAAATGTCAGAACCTTTTAATAAATGTCTCCTTTTCCTTTGAGGGCTTCATTTATGGCACTCCTTCGATCGGGCGGAGGGACATCGGAAATCGAGCAGGTATTTGGGTATTGTGCCCCGGTGGGGTGGGGCGGGGGATGATGTATGGGATTGATCAGGTCCGAGGCACGCTCGCCACTCGTGATACGAGAACCCGCGGATGGACCATTGTTTGGGAAAAACCCTTTTCTTTCCTTCTACTAAAGCACTGTGCTTTAAAAGGTCTTTTTAAGTGGCGAAAATCGTCAGGTATGATAAAAATTTTGATTATTCTTGTTAATTCAAAACGCTGGCATATAAAACTAAATGTTTAAAAAGACCATACAAAAATGCACTCATCACAAATATGAGATGAAATTACCTTAAAAAATAAATGCAGAAAATTTTCTTAAGTAAGTATCAATATGGCAGATAAAAGTCAAGCTCTTAAAAATATATCTTGCCTCTTTGTTTGACAGGATATATTAAAATATGCATGACATGTCATCAATCAATCTATATTTGAGCAGTTAGATATTCTTGCTACATTTCAAGAAATAACTATAAAAACAAGTAATTTTTCTTCTATATTGCATGCGGTCTGATGGCTAATTGGGTCAAACGTTTTATTTTTATTATGATTTATTTCATTATTAAATGAAAGCATTCGTTGGGAACAGAGTTCTAGACACACAAACACCAGTGAATTATGTGTTGATTTCATTTTATTTTATTGAAATATAAACTTAAATGAGTTGTTTCCATTGAAATTTTTGCCACTCGGTAAAAATAAAAATGAATTCCGATTTTACCAATAATTTCAAGTATGACTATCAAATGGCTGTCAGCCCTCTGGGTACCACAGGCCTCAGATTCTAATCCTACCATGGATGTGGTTCTCTAACCCAGTCTAATTAGACTAAAGTGTGCACAAAATGACCGTAGAGCGACAGTTCAAAACCAAACCGATATTACATAAAAATATTCATTTCAATTTGGATATTTTTGTCATTGAATAAAAACGTATACATTCGGTTGATAGTAAAATGACTATAAATTGAAAAACACAAGTGCAATATAATAAATTTGCCATTTCTGACAGCTTAATTCGTATTGGGAGGAAATGGAAATACTTACTATCATTGCAATATTAATAAATCTTACGTACAGACTCACATAAATAATCAAAATTTTATGTTGCTGATGACAGCATTAAAGCCAAATGAAAAAAAAAAAAGCCATGGAATGAAGGAAAGAGTGAATAAATCAAAAGAGTCGCAAACTTGAAGGATTCTTTTCCTAATTCA